>CACSLK010020742.1:16491384-16503842 GCA_902706635.1 Striga hermonthica | reverse complement strand
TTTGCCACGCATAATCACTGAGTACTTACGAAATTGGGAATTTCCGCTATGCCAAGTTGCTCCGAATTCATGGAAACGGGTTATCGGATTGCTTGTGCTCTTGGCCGAAAAGAAATGGGATTTACCGTCGGCAAGGGACATGAGAAGCATGTTTACCTTCCAAAAAAGTCCGGACAGACAAGTGACAGACCCACTTCTTACTTTTTCGATTATTGGGAAACCTCAGTCAAGGGTCAAAGTTGGCGAATTGATAACAGAAGTTCCCGATACGCTTCACAGATTTCCAGAAGAATGGTTGTGGGTCGGCGGGGACTGATAGTGTGCCGACTTCGCCAATGATCTGCTTGCCAATGGGACGAGTATCCCAATGGCTATAAAATCTGCTTACTGTAAGTTGCATTTTTCTTTCAGCGCACTTCGTGTATTAATGCCTTGTTTTTCTTGTCTTCACTAAGAGGTGGACTTTTATGACATTGTAGCCAAACCGGAAGGAAAGAAGGAACCCAAATTTGAAGGAGTACTGTACGATCGGGTTGATAAGCTATTCGACCTGTCCCCGAACAAGCGAAGGTATCAACGGCTGGTAAAGGATTCTCGATTGGAATTGGCTGGTTTATCTCCCGAAATTTTAAACTCTTCGTTTCAACCGGATATGCGTCTTGCCCATTTCATTTTATATTTCATGTCGGTAATCTTGGTCTTAATTTAAAATATCTTATGTAACAGTGTATTATCCATTGCTGGGATACTTCGGTTTTGGAGATCCCGTGGAGGCAGAAGAACATCGGAGACGTAATCCGAACTTAGATTTGAAGAACAAAGTCGGAAAAAACAAGAATCTTCGATCAACCGAGATGGCAGGACGCATGAATCTCCTCAAGGCATGGAAGAAGAACCCTAACCGATCTCAGAGTGTTGTCGGTGAGCCATCAGAGACGAGGGTGGAGCCGACACCGGCTATCGTGAATGAGCCACCAGTTGCCAACATTCCGCCACTTGACGTTGCACCATTACAACAAGTAGCGACGCCGGTGGGCGAGCCTACCGTTGAGACTGAAGTCTCGCAAGAGGTATCGGAGGAGCCCAACTTAAATCTGGTTCACCGTCGCAAGAGGTCCAGCGTGTCTCATATGGCGGAAAGAATGAAGAAGAAACAGGACACCGGCGCCGGCAAGGACAAAGAGGAGGAGCCCGAAATCGACTTGAGGGACTCTTTTCTTAGGATAAATGAGAAAAAGGCTGCAGAGTTAAAGCTGCCAGAGGATGTGTTCGATCCTTGGTTTGCAATGTTCCAAACAGTCGTCGAGCCAAAAGTCACGATCAATCATCGGATCCCCAACGAAGCAGTGAAGGTGGCGAAAGTTCCGCTAATGTCGTGGGATCCGAAAACTCACGCTGGAATCGCGTCTCTGCCCGATGACCAGAAATTCAGTTATGCCCGAGGTTGCTTGGGGCGGGCACTTGTCAGCTTCATAGCGGCCGAGGAAAGTTATCGGGGAAGAGTCCACGAGCTTGACGAGAAGCAGCACGAGCTAAGTTTGAAGGAAGGTACCATAGATTCCTTGGAGGATGAGAAGTCTCGCTATGAAGCATCCATGTCGGAGAAAGATGCTCAGTTGAAGACGACACAAACTGAGGTGGGCGCACTTAAGACTGACAGAGAGAACCTTCTACTGGCTCATGATCTCTTGTCGGTTCAGCTGGCCAAAGTTGAGGAGACAGCAAAAGAGAAAGACGAGCAACTCATGAAATTGAGGGCTCAACTTCAAGTTGTCCGTAAAGATCGATCTGATAAAGATGCCGAGCTAATCCGAAGCCGTGAGGCCCATGAGTTTGCCATGACGAAGCTTCGGCAAGAGATGACAGCGGCAGCCGAACTCAAATTTCATTAGGGTATTGATGTCGGCAAGAAAGCGGTGATGGAGTCCGACAAGGCGACGAACGAGGATGCAGTTACAGAGTGGGATTTGGAGTTGAATGCTGCTTTAACTTTGCGCTGGGTGATCGACCGCGTCGAAAATGGCATTTATAGTGTCGATGAGTTGCGTATTTTTCTTGTAGAGAAAATGGAGAAGCATCGTCTCAACCCCGAGATCAAGAATGCTCATATTCCAACCGACCAAGACGAACGGGATTTTTCCAACCGACTTCTGAAGCAGAAGGAAAGTCGGATGCTCGAGTTAAACATGGTTCCCTTGTCGGAGGAGCGTAAGGCCAAGATCAGACGAGCCTTCATTGACATGGTCCTTGAAGTTAAAAAGGTTAAGAAACCTGAACTGGCCAACATATGCATAGAGACAATTGCAGAGGCTTTTGTTGTGGAAACACTTGAGGGCCTCTCTGATGAAGAGCTCATGGATGTTATTACCGGCTTCGCTTTACGAAAGGTGGCGGAGGATGACGCCAAGGCTAAGGGTTGGTTGACGGAACTGATTCCCTCCGACGATGATCGGGTTTTACATGAAGATGATGACGTCGTCATCATAAAGGAGAGCGACGTCGTCCGAGCAATGAAGGAGAAAGAAAAGGAGGTGATGCAGCGTTTGGGCCAAAGATTGATAGATCACCTGTATTCGGTGGATAAATGAAAAGCTGAAGTCGGGAACTCCCAGTCTTCCACAGCCGGAGGGGCTTCGTCGTCGGGGACAAATAAAGATGACTTGAACGAAACTCGATAATTAGTTGTTGTTTCATGTTTTCCTTTATCGGATGTAATGACAATATTTTATTATGAATGAAATTTAATGTTTTATTATTTTATTGTTCTTATGAATGTAGTACCATGACATATTACATTAACAAGTCAAAACACGTCGGAGTAAGGATAAATGAATGTTTAGCAAATAATGCTTTTGATTATTCCGACGTAATATTTGGCATTTACGCTTTGCTTTCTTATGAGTTTGTCTGAATTCTCGATATCGGTATAATTTATAGCATATCCGACATCTATAAACTCTTTATCAGAAAAAGTCATAGTCAACTTGCTTTTATTGTATAAGTCTTTGAATGTTTCAAAGAACTCAAAAATATTTATTGTAAGCTCATCAAATCAACGTCGGGATTTGAAATTGTGAAGCATAAGCCTCCCCAAACCATCTTCAGGGCTTGGAAGTATCCGGCTTTGTTGCGTTTGGCCAGGTCATACCAACTTTAGGGTATGAAACACGTTTAGCCTTAGCAACGAGGACCGATTTATTGAGGTCCGAGTGATCGAACAAATTATAGTGGTCCGTCACACAAACTTTATTGAAAACAAAATGTGATTTTTGTACATAGGCAGGACAAAAGATTTTCACACATCGGAGGCAAGGATTCAACTGTCAGGTTTACTGAAAGTACTTCTTCAGATAGGTCGCATGCCAAGGGAACTGAAGGGGAACACCATCTAGAGTTTCAAGTCGGTAGCTACCATTAGAAATTAGACGGTTCACTTTGAAGGGTCCTTCCTACTTAGGTTGCAACGGACCGACATTAGCCCCGGTAACTCTTTTCAACATGAGGTCTCCCACGACGAATGAGCGTGGCTTGAACTTTGAATTAATGTACTTTTCAGTACGTCTTTTGTAAGCAGCATTTCGAATTTCAGCTTCGGTCCGTAGTTCATCGATCAAGTCGAGATTGGTTCTAAAGTTCCCTGAGTTGGCTTCTTCGGAAAAGTGGGTAATCTGATATGTTGGAGAAGTGAGTTCAGCCGGTATCACAGCTTCAGTTCCGTATGTTAATGAGAACGGGGTTTCTCCAGTTGAATTTTGCGTCGTCGTCCGATAGGCCCAAAGGACATGGGGCAGCTCATCAGGCCAAGATCCTTTTGCAGACTCTAGTCGGGTTTTTAAGCCATTCTTGATGATCTTATTCACAGCTTCTATTTGCCCATTAGCTTGTGGATGATAAGGTGACGAGAAGAAATGCTTGATGCCATAGTCTTCACAAAAACTTTCGAATCTTTTCCCTTCGAACTGACGACCATTGTCGGTTATAATAGAGTTTGGTATCCCAAACCGACAAACGATGGACTTCCACACAAAATCGATCATTTTTTGTTCGGTGATAGTTGCAAGAGGTTCAGCCTCTACCCATTTGGTGAAATAGTCGACAGCCAATATCGCAAATCGAACACCTCCCTTTGCTGTCGGAAGTGGACCAATTAAATCAATTTCCCATTTTGCGAACGGCCATGGACTATATATTGACTTGAGGAGTTCAGAGTGGTGGTTAACGTTAGGAGCAAATATCTGACACTTGTGACATCTTCGCACCCAGTCCGCGGCATCTTTCTTGACAGTCGGCCAATAGTAACCTTGTCGGAGAATCTTGTGGGATAATGCTTGTGCTCCTTGGTGGGTACCGCAGACACCCTCATGTACTTCTTGAAGAATTCGTCGAGCATCCGTTTCTGACAAGCATTTAAGTAACAGAGTGGAATATCCACGCTTGTATAGTGTTTTTTGATCGATCGTGAAATGAGCGGCACGAACACGAAGGGTGCGAGCTTCCTTCGGGTCTTCAGGCACGGCCCCGGTCTGAAGCTAATTGATGATTGGATCCATCTAAGTCGAATTTAGAATTGGCGAAGAAGCATAGATCATGGTGACGTCAGTAGAGACTGTGGAGGAAGTCATCTGTTGGGTAATTTGCACAAATTCGACATTGTTCAAATTGGTTGAGAAAGCCAAGCGTGAGAGAGCATCCGCTTGAATTTTTGACGATTGAGGTATATGTTCCAACGTCATTTTAAATCGCGATAACTTCTTCTTGACGAGATCGAAATAAAGGCAGCAATCGTGGTTCCTTGACTTCATAGGTGCCATTGATGTGGCTGACTAATAACTGAGAGTCAGAAAATATGCGGAGGGAGGAAACATTCATGGATTCAGCAAAATGTAGACCTGATAAGAGGGCTTCATATTCAGCTTCATTGTTAGTGGCTGGAAAAGTGAATGCTACAGAGTAACAAAACACTTGTTGATCAGGACTGACTAAAACGATTCCTCCTCCAGCTCGTATAGCGGTGGATGACCCATCGATGTAGAGAGTCCATGTCGGATCCTGAATTGATGTGCTAACAGATGGGGTGAACTCTGCTATGAATTCGGATAACACCTGGGCTTTGATGGCAGTTCGTGGGCGATACTGAATGTCAAACTGTCCAAGCTCTGTAGCCCATTTGATCATTCTTCCCGACGTGTCAGGTCGGTGGAGAACTTGTCAGAGAGGATATGATGTAAACACAACAACAGAATGTTCCAGAAAATATGGTCGCAACTTTCGTGCAGCGATGATCAAAGCAAAGGCTAACTTCTCTATATACGGATATCGCAATTCAGCGTTATGTAAAGCCTTACTAACATAATATAACGGGAACTGCTGGAGTCCATCTTGTCGTATAAGAACAGCGCTAACAGCAACATCACTTATTCCCAGATACAAATATAAAAGTTCATTGGGGAGAGGTTTTTGCAACGTCGGTAGTTGTGAAAGAACTTCTTTGATGTTATCAAAAGCACTCTGACATTCAGTGGTCCATTCAAACGGCTTCTTCTTTCTGATGGCGTCAAAGAAAGGTTTAAAATGATCCGTGGACTTTGAAATGAATCGATTTAAAGCTGCTAGTCGACCGGTTAAAGCTTGAACTCCTTTAATAGAGTCGGAGGAGCCAAATCAAGTATGGCTTGAATCTTGACGGATTAGCTTTGGTTCTTCTCTGGCTCACCATGTATCCTAGAAATTTTCCTGATCCGACCCCGAAGGTGCACTTCTTGGGATTAAGCACCATTGAATATTCTCGAAGGATGTCAAAGACTTCGGAAAGATGGGCAATATGATGGGAGGCCTGTTCTGATTTTACCAGCATGTCGTCTACGTAAACTTCCATTGTGCGACCGATCAAGCGAGCGAACATCTTATTGACCAACCTTTGATACGTGGCCCCAGCATTCTTCAATCCAAAAGTCATCACGACATAACAGTAAAGACCTCGGGCCGAATAAAACGAAGTATGTTCAGCATCGTCGGGGTGCATGGGGATTTGATTGTAACCGGAATAGGCGTCCAAAAAACTCATGAGCTGGTGTCCCGATGTAGCATCTACCATGTAATCGATATGTGGAATTGGATAGCTATCTTTCGGGCATGCTTGGTTCAAATCCGAGAAATCAATGCATAAGCGCCAAAGACCAGTAGCTTTCTTAACCAAAACAGGATTTGATATCCACGTCGGATATTTTTCTTCTTTAACGAACTTGTTGTCTATAAGCTTGTTCACCTCTTCTTCCAACGCTTTCTGACGATCTGGTCCGAATTTCCGACATTTTTGTATGACGGGCTTGACGGTCTTATCCAAATTTAGCCGGTGACAGGCTTTCTGCGGGTCTATTCCCTTCATATCTTCATGCTTCCAAGCGAACACGTCGAAATTTGACCGAAGAAATTGAATTAAGTGCGAACGTGTGGGTTCTTGAAGACTAGCCCCAATGCGCAATGATTTTTCTTGAGTTAGTTCATCCACGTAAATAATTTCAACATTTTCAACTGGTTCCGCCTGAACGTGATGACTCCTATCTTTGAATTGCACCCTTGGATCTATATCTTCGTGCACTCTCATATCCTCCGCAGAAAGAGGTTGTCCTTGGTCGAGGGCTCCATCCGAGATTTCAGGCAAATCCGACGTCTCAATGACATCGGTATCAGGGACAGAGGAGATGTCGGTATTTGAAGCAGATTGATCTGTCATCGTGGCATCAGGAAGGATTGGATCTTTCAACTCAATAGAGCTATCAGTCTCTTGTACCTCGCATACACGAAGATTTCGTAAAGTTGAGAGAAACGTCAGACTTCGCGCCTCCCGCTGATCTCCATAGTGAGTGCCTTCTCCTTCAATGGTGGGGGCTTCAAGGCATAATGAAAAATTGACACAGCAGCGCGGAGTTTGTAAAGAGCAGTTCGCCCTACAACAGCATTGTACTCATTTTGAACATCCAAGACTTTGAAGGTTCCATAATGATCTTGGATTTTGGTCCAAAGCCACCAAATCGTATGGGGAGTAATATTTCACCGATAGGACATAAAATACTTCCGTTAAAACCTTGAATCTGATCGTTACAGGGCCTAATGTCCGCGGGGTCCAAACCCAATTTCTTGAAAGTTCGAAACATCAAAATACTTGAATATGCCCCGGTATCAACCATAATTTGGTATACAGGGATTCCTCCAATCGGAGCAGTGATAATGAGGGTGTCGGAATGAGGATGAGCGAACAAATTGGCATCTTCGATACTGAATGTGATAGGAAAATTTCGTTTGTTAATAGTATCTCGAAGGTCAACGTTTATAACTTGCTTCCCGGCATTTTGCGCTTCCCTAACGTAGGCTTTAGCTTTTTGTCGAGACGTATCCAACTGCTTGGTATTAGAATTTACTCGGGGTATACAGTTAGAAGGGTTCAACGCATCATGTGTTTTGGGTTTTTTGCAGTTGTCGGTCGAAGTACCGACAAGGGTAGAAAACGTAAAAACTTCCTTATCGTTCGCACGGACTCTCTTCGGGTTAGCGGGTCGATTATCATCATCTTCTTCGTCTGAAAGATCCACAGGCCTTCCTTTCCGGCGATTGTCAAATTTTCTGAACTTTCGAAGTTGAGGCTGACCAATTAAACGTAAAAGGGCCGATAAAAGGCCAAGGCACTCATCGGTATTGTGTCATAGAGATTTATGGTACGCACAGTATCGAGATTTGTCTAGCTTGTCTTCAGAAGTTCTTACTGGTTTCGGATCATGAATAATTCCCTTTCCTTTTAGTTCCTCAAAAATTGTGGCTGCTCCGGCCGAATAAACGGTTTGATAGCCCGTCCTCACGTTGTCAGCATATTGGTCTCGGGCAGCTCTGGATTGCAGAGTATTTTCATACCCTTTTGAGTAATTCCGATATTGCGTTTTCCCAAAATTCTTCTTATTCTTCTTTTTTACATCTGACTCAGTCTTATTCTCCTTCACCGAGAAGTCGAAACTAGGAACCGACATCGACTCCTCGGCGATAATGAATTCTTGAGCTCGTACGAGGAATTCTTGAAAGGTAGCCGGCTTGTTTTGACATAAGGTCCAGCGAAACATCGAATTGAGCTTTAACCCAGCAATTGCAGTCACTAGTAGGGTCTCAGGGTGACAAGGTTCCATGTTCTGAATTCGGTCGTTAAACCGAGATATGTAATCCTTTACGGTTTCGTCATCCTTTTGTACGATATTAGTGATCGACTCTTTTGGGATAAGACAAACTTGAGCTCCGATGAAGTGTGACCGGAAAGCTGCACGTAATTGTTGCCACTTCCAAATTGAGTGAGGTGGAAGAGTATAATACCATTTTTGTGCCCGTGGCCCCAGTGTGAGGGAAAACATCCGACATCTCAAAGCATCCGAGGCTCCGTGCAAATCCATCCACGACGTATAATGGCCTAAGTGCGCGTCTGGATCCGAAGTTCCATCATACATGCCAATTTGTGGGATCTTTACCTTGGCAGGGAGTGCCTCCGCAGTAAGTTTTGGATCTAAAGGCGAATCAGCTTCAATAATAACATTTCCTGACGTCGAGACATGTCGGGGAGAATCTTCTTGTGATTTCTGTCGAGTCTCAATTTCAGCCAATCTTTTACGGAGAACCTCGATTTCTTCGGCACTATGTCTTGACATGCGATTCCGTTCAATCTGATGCCGTAAATCTTCACGATCATGAGGCACCGGTGAGGCAGGTCTGGGACGCGACGGAATTCTATGACGATGTGCAGAATGGCTTTCAGCAGTCATCTCTTGAACAGGGGGTTCCTCCGCGACCTGGTTGTTCGTTACCGGGTTAACAGTCATACGAGTTAAATCCTCTCGATGTGGGGAAGTATGACGTGGTTGTGACATAGCATGCGATGTCGCTGCATGCGTTTCAGGGTCATGATGAGGAAGATTTGGATGTTCCGTTAAATTCGTAGGAAAAGGCGTAGATACAGGTATAGTACTCGAGTGTCTGGGCATGGCTCGAGCTATAAGAGAGGTTAAACCCTGAATAAACTCCGGGTTTTGAAGGAAGTTCGTGATATTCGTGACCGGAGGAGGTGGCGTTGAACGCCTTGGGGAATGATTTGTCGATTGGCTCTGGCCAGGATGAGCCGTATGATCTCGACCAGATTGCGACATGGTAACTTCAAGCGAGGAGATGGCTATAACAGCGAAAGTTAACCTCAAAAACGTTATGAGGCCCTTCCTCTAGCGCCAAACTGTTGTTATACAGCAATTAACAACGGTAATATAACGAAAATTACGCTAGGTATTCAAGAAAGATTAATGGAGGACACAAAAGTCTAAAAGCAGAATTTATTGAATATTATAATGTGATTTTACTCGTGTCTCCCATCTGGAGAGCTTCTTCTCCCTTTTATATTAACGTACAACATTTATCAAAAATGTAATCATTATGTTAGAAAAGTCAATGGCGGCTAATCGCCACTCATTCTTGTAGTACGCCACTTGGCAAGGCGCAATGATGACTTGTGCTGAGTTGGCACCGCCTTACGATGTCGGATCGGCAAGTCATAGATATCGGCTCGATAAGTCATAACCAACGTGTCACAACCGACATGTTGTAACCGATATGAGATGTCCGTTTAGTTGATGAGGATGTCGGTTCTTAGTCTATATATGTCCGATATGTGAGTGTTCCGGAATTCATGAGCATGCCACCCCTTTAAGAGAATACAATCTTCTGATTATTGAGCTCTAACAACCAATGAACAATAATTAACATGGTTTACCGGAAACCATATCAACACCAAGTCCCTCGAGAGGAGAACAAACGAGCCGACTGGCTTGCCAAGATAGCCAGTTCAAACGAGGGGAAGATGGGAAACCGCATTACCACCATGAATTTGGAAAGGAGTGTCCTGGGAGAAACGATGGAGGTCGAGGAGAAGTGCGATTGGAGGAAGTCGATTCGCGAGCTTTTGCAAAAGAAAGTGCCTACCGGAGATAAGAATGAAGCCGAAAAAGCCGCTCGATACTTGAGTAAATATTTTGAAATTGAAGGGGTGCTATACAAGAGGTCGTATGTCGGACCCCATCTAAGATGCATTTCCGAAGACGAAGGAAATTATGTCTTGAGGGAAGTCCTCGAAGGATGTTGTGGGGCTCACATCGGGTCTCGGGCTTTAGCTGGAAAAATTCTGCGGGCTGGCTATTATTGGCCGAAAATCAGGAAGATGGCCGAACAGTTAGTAAAAGGATGCGAGAGATGCCAGCGTCATGGCCCGATCCCTCATATTTCCGTTGAGACCATGACAACAATCAACTGCCCGATCCCCTTTTCTCAATGGGGAATCGACTTGGTGGGACCTTTGCCAATGGGGACCGGACAAAGAAAATTCCTGGTAGTCGCGGTCGACTACTTTAGCAAATGGGTCGAAGCAGAACCGCTGGCAAAAATTACCGAGGAAAAAATGATCTAGTTCCTATTTAACAACATCTGCTGTCGATTCGGAATCCCGAAGATAATAATTTCAGACAATGGAACTCAATTTCAGGGCAAGCGAATCCAGGCATGGTGCCTTGATATGGGGATCAAACAGAGATTCGCTTCAGTCGCTCACCCTCAAGCCATTGGGCAAGTCGAGGTTACGAATAGAACCATCTTGCAGGGGCTAAAGAAACGATTGAAGAAAGCGTCAGGAGCCTGGATTGACTAGTTAACCATTGTTCTATGGGCATACCGCACTACGCCGAGAAGCACGACAGGCCAATCACCATTCAGTATGGTATATGGGATGGATGCCCTCTTGCCATTAGAAATCGCACTAAGTTCGCACAGGTCAACATACTTCGAGCAAGAAAAAAACGAGGAAATGGCCAAAGAAGCTATCGACTTAATCGAGGAAGGGCGTGAGGAAGCATGGATGCGATCCGTTGAGTACAAGCAAAAGATGCGCGCAGCTTTTGACAAGAAAGTTCAAACCCGACGTTTTCAAGTCGGTGATATCGTCCTCAAGCGAGCAGACGCCCTAAATCACGTCGGAAAGCTTGAAGCTAATTGGGAGGGCCCTTTCACAGTCGTAAAGGTTCTCGAAAGAGGAGCACACGAGCTCGAAGATGGAGAAGGTCGAGAGTTGCCTCGATCATGGCATGTGACCCATCTCAAGCACTTTTATGCTTAATGGTCGAATTTACGTTTTGAATTTATGTCTCGCACTTTTTTTGTACTGAACAACGCTCAAATCAAATTCAGTAATGAAATAAACTTCGAATTTATGTTTCAGTTGTCCTTTATATTTCATTATGTCGAATCTATCATGCTTACACGAAGAATCGAACTTTGATAAGAACTGCAAAATAGTTTAACATATTACAGTAGTGAACTTAAATAAACTAAGAAGTTGTAACTCGAGTATAATCTCGACAAGGCTATGAAGCCTACGACTACGAAGTCGATTGTTGAACAACTACAAAGTTGTAACTCGAGTAGAATCTCGACAAGGCTATGAAGCCTACGACTACGAAGTCGATTGTTGAACAACTACGAAGTTGTAACTCGAAGTAGAATCTCGACAAGGCTATGAAGCCTACGACTACGAAGTCAATTTTTAACAATTAAGAAGTTGTAACTCAAGTAGAATCTCGACAAGGCTATGAAGCCTACGACTGCGAAGCCTACGGCTACGAAATCAATCTCAAAAACTACGAAGCTGATTTAGACAACGAGAAAAAAAATAATAAATGCACTCAAGATATCGAAATAAATGAAGACCCACCCTAATTATTAAGCATTTACGGTAATGCAGGAACAAAACAAAAATGACGAGATATGGGGAAAATGATACTATTCATAATGAAATCATTACAGGAGAATCGTCTTGACCTTTACATTTTGAAAAATAGGTCGAGAGCGATAATAAGAAAAGTCAAAAGCGAAGCCCTGAAAGATAAAAAAGAAAAGGAGGGGGGGGGGGCGACAGCCTCCAAACAACCCTAGATATCAATCTCTTGGAACTCCTCGTCAAGATTATTCCCATGCGACTGAGGTAGTCCAGTCGGATCAGTTGAGGGAGTAGGAGGGGCCTCCAGCTGAAAAGAGAGCTTGGCGACCTGAATGGCCTTGGCCTCGAGGCCGGACCACCAAGGGTAATCATCCGGAAGGGATGTGTCACCCTCATAGCCATCGGGGTCGGGAAGCGCACGCCGCATCGTCTCGCGGTCGAGTTTTCCCGCAAACTCAGACCCCTCCACCACCTCTTCCCACGCATCGAAAGTATGGTCGAAATACTGAACGACGGCAGGATAAAGTCTGTCGAGAAACTCAGGCGAGTTGTAGAAAGCCTTGATGACTTTTTTGCGGTAGGCCTCGACAAAGGTAGAGCCCACGGCGTACCTTAGAAACGACCTCCGGCCCTGCACGGTGTCGATATCCCTCTCGAACACCACTTCCTCTCGAGC
>CACSLK010020742.1:16416668-16437521 GCA_902706635.1 Striga hermonthica | reverse complement strand
ATAGACTACAATTGTTATTTTCAGTTGTTTTAGTTTCTTTTCTTGCTGGCATTTTTTATTTTTTATATATTTTTCTCTTGAAACCGTCTCAGTAACGTAGCTTTTGCATGTTATACACCCTATACTGTGGCACTTTGGACCCAAGTACATATAATTAGTGTAGAAGAGTCGGGTGGTGTGTTTCATAGTGGAGTCTGAATTACACGCTTATCATGTTTGTCGTTATATGCTTGAAACTTCATAAGGATCCGAACAAGTGGAGGTTTGCTATACATTGAAGCCGTTGGAGGTATTTACTCCTACTAAGTTTGGGTTTTGATTGTGAGAATGCTTATCTAGTTATAGTGCGTTTGTTAAAGTTCTGTTTATGGGCATATGACACAATAATTTTTTGGGTCATTTGTTTAGTTTTATGTTTTTGGTAACACAAAACTCGATCGGCTGGAATCTGAGTAATCGTCTTCCTTCTCGCCGGTTGAACGTCGTACACCTTCAATCAATTCTCAAGAGTGAAAATAGAATGATCTTGTCTAAGAAATGATTACCCTCATATATATAGGGGTAAGATACCTGCCCTAGGAGCTGCTCGGATCTGCTGAGTTGGCTGCCCGGGCCTGCCCGTCCGTACACACACAGTATGCGTGTGTCAGAGAGCCGTCGCCACTATCCTCTGCACCAATACCTCTGCGCCATGTGCCCTCATCACATGGAGTAAAATATTCCCTCATGATTTGCTGACGTCCTACTGACACATCTGCAATTCCTTTAGAAGTTCATCGTATTTTGACCTTATCCGAGTCAACTCCCTAAGTTGTCTTTTACTTCTAGTGAGATCGACCATCACACTGCCTCGAGCCTATCGTCGACCAACGCAGACTCGACCTGCTTGATACTCGACCAGGTCTTTCTTATTATCTCTACCCGAGCCTTCAATATTTCTTCCTCGACTACACTCAATTTTCCCTCTCACCCATCATTACAACTGGAAACGATCTCTTTCATATTTTAATTCGTTTAGCCGGCTAAAAGGACCGGTTTATCCGTCTCGGTATAATATTCCATATCATCTAGTCTCATCCACTCTTGTCGAGTCTAAATGACTCGATCTAAGAGTGAGTGCTGACTACCTTCACCTTGTCGTTTTTTATTTTCTTATTTCTCGACCATTTTGTGCGTGGTCTCATTCTCGCCACCTGTTCCTTGTGTCAGCCCTCTGTCGTATGTCAAGATCATCCATCATTGCGTCCTTTCGTAGTTCGTGCCTTTTCGTACATCTCGCATTTTTACTCCTTTTAACCATTAGATTTTATCTTTAATCCAACGGTCGCCTCTCCTATTTTTTCTCTCCTATAAATATCCGCACTTAGCCAATTTTTAGACTTTTTCACCTTTACCAATTTTCGAACTCCCATGTGCCCTAACTTTTTACAATACAAGTTTTCTTCTCCCCGGCGCTCTGTTTCTCCGGCGATTCCGCTATCTCCGGCAACACATTCTCACTACAGCTATGAGTAAGTCCCTGTAACTTTACTTTGTGACTTCAATTTTGCTTTCAATTTTTCCTCTCTCGCTTCTTTTTTCTTCTCCGTTCACCTTTCTCTGAAAACCCTAGTCATCGCGTTTTGGTCTCCCATCTTCTTCTCTTTCTTCTTTGCTTCTCCAAACCTTCAAGTTCCTTTGCTAACATTTTCCTCGTTTTATTGTTTTACCACTTTTCCAGATTCTGTTACTTCCGCTGAGAACGACCGCCACTCCGGTGAAAATTTGCACTCACCACCATCATCCCCGGTTACACGACCGATACCTCACTCTCCCTCTCGTTCTGTTGAGGAAATCTATCAGCCCCTTCCTCTCAACATGATCCATCCTGATGATCCTACCTCCGTTATTCGACCCTTCCATCTCGTCGAGGAACCCGAGGAAGATAACCTTGACCATATGCCTCTGATCCGTTGCCGTCGACCTGCTTTCGGTGCTTCTGACATGGCGGAAGTTGTCCTAGATGCTGCTGAGGCGGCTCGTGAGAGAGAGGACCACACTCCTCTTTCTCAACGCTATAACTTATCCTCCACTCCCAAAATTACCAAGTTTAAACCATCGACCACTCTTCCTTCTTCCTCCAAATCGACCAAGACCAAACCACCCCCGAGTTCTATCTCTTCTCGACCCAAACCTACGAAGCCTTGCTCCCCTCCTAACTTGTTGTAACTGTAAAAGTTCGGCCACCCTTGTGGCTGGTGTTTCGTTTCCCCCAAGCCCCAATGACACTTATGATAATCCTCCTGCACGCCATTATACCTTTTTCGAGGTACAATTTAAATTGGGCATCCGTTTCCCTCTTTGTCCCAAAATTTTAGAAATATGCGATTGGTTCGGCCTTCCTTTCAACCAACTTCCTCCTAACGCCATTCGCTCGATTAACAGATTCCTCATCCTTTACCATATCCGACTAGGTCGATTCGATAAAGGTTTTTTCCACTACTGCTACGTACCCTCTAAACAAGCCAATGGGTTATATTTGAAAAGCCGTAATTGTGCCCATTTCATCGCCGATATTCCTTCTAACTTCCGAAGTGGAAGAGTAAATTTGTCTATGTCGAACCCGACGTCCCCTTTCCTTGGGTGAATACTCCTTGGGTCACCTTTCTTCCCTATGAGCTTGAAAACCCTTATCTTGAGCTTCTTTACGACCAGCGTATCGTCGTATGGAACTCCAAATCCGTTGCCTCCAATAGCCTCCTCGAGAATGAGAACTTATTACGTTTTTGTGGGTTTCTCACCCACAAAACCTTTTCCCCTTCTACCTTAGAAGTTCTTAATTCTATCCGAGTTGAGGGCGATCCAGGTAATATTCGGCCATTTTACCTTGCACATATGTCTATCTCGTATCATACTGATGTGTTGTTTATTTGTTGCAGAGATGCCTCTGATTCCTATGCTTAAGAGGAAAGTTCCTCTCAAAGAGCGGGCTCCTGAAGGCTCAACCGCTCAACCCTCTGATTCGGCCAACTCACACCCTGATTCATCAACTCCATCCCAGGAGGTCGAAACTCAGACCACTTCGACCGAGACACCTTTGGGTGTGGAACAGATTCCGACTCCCACCTTCATAATCATCACTGAGCCACCTCCCACTCAACAGTCTGAATCAGCCAAACAAGTACCACATACCTTTCCTCAGCAAGAAACAGAACAAACTGTTCAATCAGCCCGCACTCCCCCAGTCCTCGACCATTAACTCCCCCCGAACATTCGACCATTCTCATCGTTGAGGCTCCTCCCTCCCTCGAGCAACCTGAGCTCGAGGGAATCCAGAGAAGCATTCTCGAGATGAGGATGGTGAGAAGAAAAAGAGCAAGCGGCGTCGCCTTGTCAAGATGGCCGACCCGCCCACTCCCCCTGCTCCTCTGTCACTGGCTAAGGTTAGTGAAGAGGAGTTATTGTCGTACTTGAAGACGGTTGTCCCTGCCGCCGACCTCGAGGCCAGTAATTCTTGTTACGGACTCGCGGCCATCACCTTACTCGCTCGTTAGCTCAGGTAACTCTTTACTACCATTATTATGTATTATCCTATTAACTTTGCCCTTTATTCTCTATTCTTCTTCGCGTATTCACTCATTTCTCTTTGTCGTGTGTAGGCTTTGATCGAGCTTCTACCTTTGGCCGAACATACCTTGGGTAGTGCCAGCAACTCCATTCCCCTCATCGAGGACGGTGCTGCTCTTTTGTGCGAGAAGAATAGCAAGCTCATCATTCGATGCCATGGGTTGCGGGAAACTGTGGCCGAGACTAAGTGAGAGTGCTCGGCTCAGAAGAAAAAGGATGAGGAGACCGAGGGAAGGATTAAGGCCCTCGAAGAAGCCCTTGCAGTGAAAGATAAGGAAAAGAAAGCTCTCGAGGATATACTCGAGGCTGAGAAGGTTGCTCGAGCACAGGAGATGGCGGCTCATGCTCAGGAGAAACACAAAGTGACCCAACTTGCTGCTCTTCGTGCTCGTCAAATGTTGTGGCACACTACGGCCGAGCAGCGATTTTGTAAGAATATCGCGAGCAAATGGTGGCTGACTTCATACAGTCACCACAATATCTAAAGGAAGTGCAAGACCTCGGTACTGATTAATTCCAGTTCGCTACGACCGAGGCAACTAAGCAGACGGTCGAGGATGACTTTGAGCCGCCCGATATAGCAGCCATCTGGGATACTATGTCCAATGTTTCTCAGGGTTTCCACGGTGATCCCAACTTACCTATCATTCACGAACGGTGGTCGGGCATCCTCGACCGTACTCTGGCTCGAGCTGATGTTTTGAAGAAAACCTTCAAGCTGCCCAATGGTATGGCTCCTCCTGTCTCCATGCAGCAGGCCATGGTTGCCATCGATCCTTACTCGACCCCATATCTGACATGGCCGAGTTCTCCTCCGGCTGTAACCAGCAAGGCGAGCCAGAGCCCGAGTCCACTGCCGATGTCGGTGCAGAGCAAACCTCTCAGAATCCTGACGCCCCTGCTCCTTAGTCAATTTGTATTTTCTCCTTCAACGTTATGTATT
This sequence comes from Striga hermonthica, assembly GCA_902706635.1. NCBI lineage: Eukaryota > Viridiplantae > Streptophyta > Magnoliopsida > Lamiales > Orobanchaceae > Striga > Striga hermonthica. Next base: position 16,432,972 of record CACSLK010020742.1, on the reverse strand, counting down.
TTGCCTATGTAAGAACTCCCGTATCAATGAATCATATTTTCTTTACTCCAGTAGTTTTGTACGTGTGCTCAATCATGTTTCCTTTTCGTGCTTGTTTATGTCTGATGAATGTATATCGCTTATGTTGTGTCTGCGCAAATTTCTTGGTATATTTCGGGGCCATCAGTCTTTGGCTCTGTCATATTATTTTCTCTAAGTTTATATTTCCTTGCACATGCCCACCTTTGAAGAGGTGATCGTTATATGCGACCATTCAGTCTCTCGGCCTTTGTTATGATGGATTTTCGCCTTCAAACACATGCCCACCCTCAAAGGAGTGGTCGTTACATGCGACCATCCAGCCTCTCGGCCTTAGTCATGATGGATTTTTGTCTTCGAACACATGCCCACCCTCAAAGGAGTGGTCGTTATATGCGACCATTCAGCCTCTCGGCCTTAGTCATGATGGATTTTTGTCTTCGAACACATTCCCACCCTCAAAGGAGTGGTCTTGACATGCGACCATCTAGCCTCTCGGCCTTAGTCATGATGGATTTTTGTCTTCGAACACATGCCCACCCTCAACGGAGTGGTCGTTACATGCGACATCCAGCCTCTCGGCCTTAGTCATGATGGATTTTAGTCTTCGAACACATCACCACCGTCAAAGGAGTGATCGCTACATGCGACCATCCAGCCTCTCGGCCTTAGTCATGATGGATTTTTTTCTTCGAACACATGCCCACCCTTTAAGGAGTGGTCGTTACATACGACCATCCAGCCTCTCGGCCTTAGTCATAATAGATTTTTATCTTCGAACACATGCCCACCCTCAAATGAGTGGTCGTTACATGCGACCATCCAGCCTCTCGGCCTTAGTCATGTGGATTTTTGTCTTCGAACACATGCTCACCCTCAAAGGAGTTGTCGTTACATGCGACCATCCAACCTCTCGGCCTAAGTCATGATGGATTTTTGTCTTCGAATACATGCCCACCCTCAAAGGAGTGGTCGTTACATGTGACCATCCAGCCTCTCGGCCTTAGTCATGATGGATTTTTGTCTTCGAACACATGCCCACCCTCAACGGAGTGGTCGTTACATGCGACCATCCAGCCTCTCGGCCTTAGTCATAATGGATTTTTGTCTTCAAACACATACCCACCCTCAAAGGAGTAGTCATTACATGCGACCATCCAGCCTCTCGGCCTTAGTCATAATGGATTTTTTCCAAGCAACTTGCCATCAGGGTTACTTCAAATATTCCAATAATAAAGTGATTCACTAGACAATAAGATGTTGAGCTCAAACATGCAGTTTCATTAATGACAAATAAGGGGGTTGATTATATTGATTCCAGCAAATCTTTTCATAAGTAAAAAGAAAAATTTAAGCATAATATTTCTTCAAGTTAGCCTCATTCCATGACCCTGGCCAACGATCTTCCCTCAGCATCCTTTAGCGAGTATGCTCCTCCAGCATGAACTTTCTCGATAAGGTATGGTTCTTCCCAGTTCAGCTCCAACTTTCCCACGTGCTTCAGTACATCAACCCTTTTCTATACTAGGTCGCCCACCTGGAATCTCCGCACCTTTACCTTCCTATCGTGTGTTGCTCGCATCCTTTGCTTGTATGCCTCGAATCTGATCGAGGCCTGCTCCTAGAGTTCCTCGATTGTGTCCATAGCTGTCATCATCAGGCTTTCATTTTGCTCCCGGTCATAAGTGTTTGATCTTTGTGATTGGACCTTGACCTCGACCGGCAATAAGGCCTCCATTCCATAAACCAGGCTGAAAGGTGTTTCTCCTGTGATCGACCTAGGCATTGTTCTGTATGCCCAGAGTACCGAGGTGAGTTCATCAACCCATGCTCCCGAAGATTTTTCCAGCCTTGTTTTGAGACCGTTCAATATGATTCTGTTGGTCACCTCAACTTGTCCATTGGCTTGCGGGTGAGCGACTGATGCGAAATGTTGCTCAATCTTCATGTCCTCGCACCATGCTCGAATCCACTTTCCATTGAACTGCGTTCCGTTGTCGGATACCAACACCTTCGGGACTCCAAACCTGCAGCAAATGTTGTTATATAAAAATTGTATGACCTTCTCCTTCGTGATCTTGGCCAGGGATTCGGCCTCCACCCATTTCGTGAAGTAATCGACCGCCACGACCAAGAATTTCCTCTGTCCAGTTCCTTGGGGCATTGGCCCCACCAGGTCAATACCCCATTGGGCGAATGGGATAGGAGCACTCATGGTCGTCATTGCTTCAGCTGGTTGATGGATAAGTGGACCATGCTTATGGCACTGCAAACATCTCCTCACCAGCACCTTAGCATCCTCCTTCATCGTCAGCCAGAAATACCCTGCTCTCAGAATCTTGGCTACTAGAGAATCTGCCTTGCTGTGATCACTGCAACATCCTTCATGAGTTTCCCTCAACACATATCGACTTTTCTCCCTGGTCACACATCGCAAATGTGGTCCAGCATGCGACCTTTTATACAAGATTCCTCCATGCTCGAAAAACCTCCTTATCACCTTGACCACTACTTCCCTCAACTCCTTTATTATTGGGGCACTCTAGTCCTCAACATCCTCTATCTCTGTCACCTCCTTCTCAACCACACTTTTCTCCATGTGTAATAGGGTCACACTTCTGCTCTTACAATCGACCAGGGTTTGTGCTACTTTTGACAACAAGTCAGCTCGATCGTTTTCCCCTCGAGGTATCTGGACTAACTCAAAAGAATCAAATTCTCCCTGCAACCTTTTCATCTCCTCCACATACTTCAGCATCATGTCCTCCTTAATCTCGAACCCTTCCTAAAATTAGCCAACCACCAGTTGTGAATCTGAATGCACCTGCACCTTTCGAGCTCCTCCCGTCAGGGCCAACTGGAGCCCTTTAATGATTGCTTCATACTCCGTCATTATTCGATATCCGATACGCCACCTTAACTGCAAACTCCAAGCTATCTCCCTTTGGCGAAATCAGCACAATGCTCAGACCGCCTCCAATTTTCAACACCGATCCATCCACAATAATCTGCCATACTCCTTCACACTCTTCCTCTCCCTTTGTTCCCTCCTGAATAAAATCGGCCAGCGCTTGCGCCTTGATCTCCCTCCTTCGTTCATATGCTATTGTGTATTCGCTTAGCTCGACCGCCCATTTAACCAGTCGACTAGATACCGAGGGTCGACCCAATGTTTCCCCCAGAGGCATGTTCGTCCGGACCTTCACCTTATGGCTCAAAAAATATGGCCTCAACTTTCTCACAGTAACGACCACCGCCAAGGCACACTTCTCGATCTTCGAATACCTCCGCTCAGCGCATAGTATCACCCTACTCACATAATAGATTGGGAATTGGAATGTTCTTTCTTCTCGCAACAGTACCGAGCTCACCGTCGTTTCTCCAATGCACACATACAACACCAAATCCTCTCCATGCACCGGCTTGGCTAGCAACGGCAAGTTAGCCAATACTTTTTGTAACCCCTCAAACGACCTTTGGGCCTCTTCCATCCATTGGAACTTCGAGGTCTTCCTCAATGTTTTGAATAACGACCCACTCTTTTCTCCCACTTTCGAGATAAAGCGACTCAGACCTGCAATTCGCCCTGTTAGGATCTGCACCTCATTCACCTTCGTAGGGGGCCTCATCTCAACCACGCCCCGCACCTTCTCCGGGTTCACCTCGATTCCCCTTTTTGTCACTATATAACCCAAGAACTTTCCCGACTTTACCCCAAAAGAACACTTGGCGGGGTTCAACTTCATCCCATATCTCCTTAATGTCATAAATGTTTCCTTCAAGTCATTCACATGATCGACCTCCTCCTTGCTCTTCACTAACATATCATCAACATACACCTCCATATTTCTCGCCATCTGCTCTTTGAAAATTTTATCAACCAATCTTTGGTACGTCGCTCCCGCGTTTTTCAGCCCGAAAGGCATCACCACATAACAATAAGTCCCCTTGCTTGTTACAAAATTTACCCTTTTCTTGTCCTCACGTGCTAAAGGGATCTGATGGTACCCCTGCGACGCATCCATTAGGCTAAGCAACTCACACCCAGCAGTGGAGTCGACCAGCTGGTTGATCCTTGGCAGTGGATATAAATCCTTCGGGCATGCCTTGTTCAAAATCTCGAAAATCAATACACATCCTCCACTTACCCTCTGACTTCGAAACCATCACCGTGTTCGATAGCCACTCTGGAAATTGGATCTCTTTGATATAACCCGCCTTCAGCAATTTCTCCACCTCTTGCTCAATCACCTTATCTATCTCTGCACCATGAAGTCTCATTTTCTGCTTTACCGGCCTCACAGTGAGGTCGACATTCAGCCGGTGCTCGATCACTTCCACTCTAATACCTGTCAACTCCTCCGCCATATATGCAAAGATATCTGCAATCTCCCTTATCAATCCAATCAATTTCGACCTCACGGGCTCCTCCAACTCCTTCCCGATTCTAAACTTCCCATCCTCGCTACCCTCCGCCATTTGAATTTCTTGAATCTCCCCTCCTGGTTGCATCTCCGCTTTTTCCTTGCCCTTTTCCAACGTCAGTTTTTCCTCCTTTGACCTCGAACTTTCGGGTTAACTTGGGGCTTCATCTTCTACCTTTGCCTGCCTCTTAGCCAACTTCTTATTGTTGCTCACTGCGGTTTGATAGCAGCTCCGCGACGTGAGTTGATCCCCTGTGACCTCACCAATGTTTATGCCCACAGGATACTTGATCGTCATATGGTACGTTGATACGACCGCCTGGAAGGCATTCAAACTGGTTCTCCCCATGATAATATTGTACGATGATTCCGCTCCGACCACCACAAATATTACCATTCTAACTTTCCTCGTAGCTCCCTTCCCTAGGACAACGGACAGAACTACCTCTTCTATTGGCATGACTTCTCCTCCATTGAAACCATACAAAGATGTGGCCACCGGCTTTAGCTCCACGTTTAACTTCCGATTAATCTGCACAAAACAATCATAGAACATAACATCTACTGAACTTCCCGTGTCAATAAATACCCTCTTTACATCAAAACCGGCCACTTCCACCGTAATCACCAAAGCATCATTATGGGGCAACACCACCCCTTCTGCATCCTCTGTCCAAAAGCTAATCTCCGGAACTCGAGCAGTAATGCATACTTCCTCTCGTCTCTTCTTCATGGCCTGAACATGTCCCCTACTAGTGTTGTTCGAGTCCCCATCTGTCGGCCCTCCTGAAATCATATATATCGTTCCTCTCTTCACAGGGCCCATATCTTCCTGCCTTCCTCGATCTCCGTTTCCTTGCCTTCTTTTTCCTTCATCACCCCTTCGATCGCCTCGACCATCATCCTCCTCATCATCATCTCTGTCACTCATCTCTACAGAATCCTCCTGACACCTCCTTTTCTCTTTCCCCTTCACCTTATCGTGGTAGACAAACTCCCTGATATGCCCTGCTCGAATAAGGCGCTCAATCTCATCCTTAAGGTGTCGGCAATCCTCCGTAGTATGGTCGTAGTCTTTGTGGATTCGACAATATCTACTCGACTTTGGCTGAGTTGGTTCCTCAAACCTCGACCTGGGCCATGTCACATCTCTCCTATTAATCTACTTCTCCATAGCCACCAACACCTCAGCCACCTTCGCATTCAACAGGGTATAACCATGGAACCTTTTCCCTCCAGCAATGGGTCGATCCTTCTACCTATCCTCACACTTTCGATCATGCTTAGCTCGCCCTTCCCTCCTGGGTGATCCTCTCCTGGGCGACCTCCTTTTGGGCGAATTTGCCTTCTCCTTCTTTGGCTCTGGCCGAGCCAATTCCTCCAGTTTAGCAAACTCCGTCTCCGTCTCCTCGAGGTTAATATACTTTCTGCACCTCTTTAACACCTCCTCATAAGTACGAGCCGGGGTTTTGACCAAGGAAGTCCGACATGGCCCTGCTCGTAAACTCCTGATCAGTCCTCCCGCTTTGACCTCATCGACCACCGACAGGATCTCCAAACAAGCCTGATTGTATCGGGCTACATATTTGCGCAACGACTCCTTCTCGTCTTACCTCATCGCCATCAGGGTCAAGTACGTCTTCTCCTGGGCCACCGCGCTCGAATATTGATTTGTCAGCTTCTCAGCAAAATCCTCGAAATCTACGATTGACCTTGGGGCAGCTGTTGGAACCAATCGAGTGCGCCTCCTCTCAAGGTCGATAAGAATGCCCTGCAACTAACGGGGTTAGTGTATCCATGCAACACAACCATATTCTCAAAAGTCCTCACATGTCCCGACATGTCAGAGGTCCCGTTGAACACCAAACTTGTATCCCTGAAATTTACGGGCAAGGGAGCGACCAGTATATCCCTCGATAATGAGTGTCCTCGAGCGCGCCTCTCCGTTCGGCCATCTACTCTAGCTTGCAATTGACGCAACTGCTCAGCAATCCTCTCCACCTCTCGAGCCTGCGGGGCACCACCTCCACCATAGTTGGACGTCCTCCTCCGCATTTTGGTGAGTACCCGCCACTGTAGTCGGCGCGGTGGTTGCTCGAGAGAGGCTGTTTGTGACCTGTTGCATCGCCTGTGCAGCCGCATCTGCCACCATCTTCTGCATCTCCTACCTAGTCATCACCACCTGCTGACCAAGGCATTGTTCTCCCACTTGCGGTGGTGCTTCTCCATGTACCACTGGTCCTGCTGGCTGTGCTCCTACTGGATCTGGCTGCGGCAGCAGTGGCATCACCGCCGCAAGTGCTGCACGAGCTTCTTAGGCACAACTGGAGCCTGTCTCTCCTCCGACAACTGCCGATGGCACGCCCACACCTTGAGGAGCAGGCATGGGAGTGACCGGCGTTTGCGAAGGACCAAAAAAACCCGGAGGAGGGCCATGCCCCAGTGGCCTTGTATCGCCCAAGCTTCATCGAACGACGGCTACAAGTTGATTCTGGGAATTCCGTCCGCCATAGCAACCAAGCTCAACTACTCAGAACACCGCTTTTTGAACGAAGGTCCCCACAGACGGCGCCAAATGGTAACACAAAACTCTCCGACCGGCTGGAATATGAGTAATCGCCTTCCTTCCCGCCGGTTGAACGTCGTGCACCCTACAAAGAACTTTCACACCAGAGGAGTTTTTCGGTGAAGAGCCTCCAAAGCTTAAGTCAGTATTTGTTCAATCAATTCTCAATAGTGAAAATAGAATGATCGTGTCTAGCAAGAAAGGATTACCCCCATATATATAGGGGTAAGATACATGCCCTAGGAGCTGCCCGGATCTGCTGAGTTGGCTGCCCGGGCCTGCCCATCAGTATACACACAGTATACGTGTGTCAGAGAGTCGTCGCCACTATCCTCTACACCATTACCTTTGCATCACGTGCCCTCATCACATGGAGTAAAATATTCCCTCATGATTTGCTGACGTCCTACTGACATAACTGCAATTTCGTTAGAAGTTCATCGTATTTTGACCTTATCCGAGTCAACTCCCTAAGTTGTCTTGTACTTCTAGTGAGATCAACCATCACACTGTCTCGGGGCTATCTTCGACCAACGCGGACTCGACCTGCTTGATACTCGACCAGGTCTTCATTATTATCTCTACCCGAGCCTTTGACATTTCTTCCTCGACTACACTCAATTTTCCCTCTCACCCATCATTACAACTGGAAACGTTCTCTTTCATATTTTAATTCATTAGCCAGCTAAATGAACCGATTTATTCGTATAGATATAATATCCCATATCAGTTTTAATTTTTGCAAAGGTTTGTATCCATCTTATTGTATTGTTTGGTTCACCTTAACAACTTTTATCTTGCCATTAATTATTAACTTATTTTGTTGTCTTGATACGACTAAATAAAAAAGTTTATTGTTTTACTCTTTGTTCTAGTTTGGAATCACAATGGTGTTGGATTTGGTGAAAAATATTGTTTAATGTATAATTATCAAATATCTACCGTCCTGAACATCTTGGTGGACTGAGAACTATCGGAACCTCTTTTTTAAAATCTCTCTCACATTTTGAGTAGAAGAGTGCTGGGGAGTGAGAACTATCAAAACCTCCTTCTTAAAATCTGTCAGACATTTAGAGTAGAAGAGTGTTGGGATTCTATGAGAAATGTCGATTTTATGTAAGTACCTAATCTACAAGAGAAAGCCTAAAGCGCAACGAACTAAAGTTGGGTATGAACAATCACGGCTTAAAACTTTGTTGACATTGAGAAGTTTCTATTTTCGTAGATGGAGATCGTCTTAGCCTCGTCATGGCACTCGAACAATCACCGGAGATTGGATTGTCTCGTCGCCGAGGATCGTTCGCTGTCATTGGGTCACGTGCGTGCAGTTGCACGGTGATGAAAATGGAGGTCTTGACCTTCAAAAAACGAGATGAGTCGAAAGGCGAGGCGACTTGAGAAGACCTCACCAAGGCCTAAAACAGATCGAGATGGGCTGAGAAACTCGTGCAAACTCATATGAGGCAGCGCACGGGGTTATCAGGACTGAGACCCCACAAGGTAGCAACTGGCCTCGCAGAGACCCAGTGAGACCATGTCGGCCTCGTAGAGACCTACCGGCCTCGCAGAGACCCAGTGAGACCACATCGGTCTCGTAGAGACCCGACGATAATGTGACGGCGATCGCAGAAGAGCGCGCGCACAGACAGACACCGCACGCCTGGACGATGTAGGCAGCACCATCAGATGGGTGACGACACTCGCATGCTGGACGAACGCGTTCGTGGGTAACTCGGGCACTCGCAACCTAGGCGAAACGGTTCGTAGGCTCGGTAAAGTAGGAGCGCGCGATGCGGACGGAAGTACGCGCGCATGGATGAGGTTCTGGCAGACGACACAGTGATGAAGAATCGTGTATCTTGACTTGGTTTATGTAGAAACGCACACTAATGGCCTTCGTTTAGACACGATAAGTTGTGATATTCTAACACGAAAGAATGGTGCTCAAGATGAACTTTTCAATATGTTGTTACTTGCATGAATAAAAAGATAAATACATAGGCCTATTTATAGGAAATCTAAGCCTACGAGATAAAGAAATACTAAACCGGCTAGGGATCAAATACTAGTCCTAAGGAAATAATAAATATCGAATCTTATGAATTACCAAATAACTAATTATGCACATGTTAATTAATTAAGCACATGCTTATTGACCTAAACTAGAAAACCATAGCTAGGAAATATAATAATAATATGACTCCAAGATCAACCCAAGTCTTCTAGAAGACTTGCTATCCAAGCATCTCTTAGTCACGTGCAATCCGCGGCCCATGCGACAGGCTTCTCGAGTCACCTGCATCCGCAGTGTGTCGCTCAGGGGCACATTTTCTCGCCTGTGCGCGATATCTTCAGGCCTGTCATATGTGTGTCGTACGGTGCTCACGCTTCCACGCCCACGCGACTCGTGCTTGACCTGCTCGTTGCTCAATCGCTCCTTCTTGTCATGCACACACTCGTGGATAGGTCATTTGTTGGTGCTTGAGGCTTTGAGCGCCTTCATGTGACCTCGTGTGGTCCTGTTTGCCGCCATGCAATCTCGGCCCATTTGGTGAACCACAACTTGACATTTGGTTGTCCTGGTTGACGACTGAGACGAGTCGAAGTTCACATCTTCATCATTCCTGCCCTCTTCGAGAACTTCCTTGTCCTCAAGGATAATGCACTTTAAGGTTGCTTGCTCAGTCGTACTCGGTTCATTGGCACCGGCTTTCAATTTTACTTTCTTTCTTCCTTTTTAGAACTCCATTGTCTCCGTCTTGTAATTGGCGGTAATTGGTCCTACAGTTTCCAGCCATTGGATCCCGAGCATAACATCAAGTCGGAATTATGGTAGCGCATAGAGGTCGACCTTCAAGATTTTACCTTGGACATAAATAGGGACCTTTTGAAACATCATTGTGCACTTGAGTTCTTCCCCAGTTTCCACACTTACCTCAAAGGGTGTTACACCGGTCATTGGTATCTCCAATTATTCAGTTAATGTAGCATTGATAAAGCTGAAGGTTGAACAACTATCGACTAGCACATCGACCTTCGGTCATAGATTTCTACGGGATATCGTATCATCCAAGGTCCTCAGTTATCTTTCATCACATGAATGGACTCCTTGGGGTAATCCTCGTATGCGGGTTCATCTTGCGCTTGCTCTTTGTTGGGGTCAAAGGACACGATCAAGTATACTTTTTTCCCTTGCATCTATCGCCCGGTGTGAATCAAACATTGCACGTAAAGCATATGCCTTTTTCATGGCGTCGTTGTATCTCTTTTGGGGTCAATCATCGCATGTGCCCCGGGGTTGACGTCAATTTTTTCCCCGGGTTTCTCGATCTCAGCCCGTGGCTGGTGGTCTGTGTGCTTGTCCGCTTGGCGCTGCTTTATGTGACTGTCACCACGGCTGGCTCTGCGCACTGCGACCAGGTGATCCTCGTGCATACGGTCGTTTTTCATGGCTGTTCGCATCGGCCGGGGTCTATCAAGCCATATCGCAGAGTTATGGCTTAAGACCTCTAATGTAGGCACCCATGAGCGCGCTCTCCAACCAATCGCGCACTCGACTTGCGATGTGCTCATTTTCTTTATAGTATTCTTGGAGGCTACCACTTTGACGTATACGAAATAGTGACTAGTCATAGTCATAATAATCAGATGATCCAAAGTGTGTGATTAGCTCTATCTCAAAATCCCTCGATCGAATGTTCTCCTCTTTTTCTTGTAGATGTGCGAGATCCAATACCACCACATATTTGGCTCTCTGTCTAGGTAGTAAGCCTCAAGCCTCACCCTCTCGACTTTGGGCATATCGTTGATGTTGAAGTATTGTGTGGCTCTACTTTACCACAAGTCCAGGTCGGCACTCCTAAACATGGACAGAGCAAGTCTCGACATCTCGAACCTCCGTTCCTCTCGGCGACCTGATTCTCTCGACCCCCTTGATCGACAGTCTATTTTATCTCCATCGAACTCCGAACTGCTTGACTATCTAAATTGGTCCGTCTATGTCCCCTTAGATGGCGTGTGACCCGTGCGAGTTGTGTGGATACACAGTGCACCATTATCTCTATTCTTGCGATGTTCTCGTTTGTGGTGTTGACCATCGCCTATGGACCTTAGACTCTTCTCCAAGGCTTCAAGCCTTTCTCGATTAAAATGATGAATACATAAGCCTATTTATAAAAGAGAACATCTAAGCCTATGACATAAGAAATATTAAACTTACTAGGGATCAAATACTAGTCCTAAGGAAATTACAAATATAGAATCATAGGAATTACTAAATAACTAATTATGCACATGCTAATTAAGCACATACTTATTTACCTAAACTATGAAACTATAAGCTAGAAAATATAATAATAATAATAGGACTCCAACATCTACCCAAGTCTTCTAGAATACTTGCTCTCCAAGCATCTCTCGGTCATGTGAAATCCACGCCCTACACGACTTCCCGGGTCGCCAGCGTCCATGTGTACCACTCAGCAACGCGTCTTTTCGCCCGTGCGTGAGATCTCCAGGCCCGTCCTCTGTGTGTCGTACGCTGCTCATGCTGCTACACTCACGCGCCCCCAGCTTCACCCACTCGTTGCCCGGTCGCTTCTACTTGTCACACACACACTTGTGGTCAGGTCGTTTGTTGGTGCTTGAGGATTTACGCGTCTTCGCATGACCTCTCGTGGTCTTGCCTACCGCCATGAAATCTCGACCCATTTGGTGAACCCCAATCCGACATTTGGTTGTCCTGGTCGACGACCTAGATGGGTTAAATTCACATCTTCATCACAGGGCACAGATGCATGCGCGCCACTAGGAGCTCGCGCGAGATTCTCGCGCAAGGCACAGGCAACACCTAGCAGACCCGGGTCGTACTGGAAATAGACCAGCGACTAGGAGACCGAGTAGACCTAGGTCTAGGCGAGGGCATCATGACTTGGAGCGCAAGTTTGACTATCTAAAAGGAAAATCTTCTTGATTGCATATCTATTTTATTAGTTAATTATCACAAAATCTTTGTGTCGAAAAGGGCGTTTCACCATATAGTTCGTCATAAGCTCGATTTTGACAAGGATATCACGTTCGATATGTCTCAAAAACATGAAAAGATAGGGAAAAATTTGAGTCGTCCACAACCTATCACCGAGAAGGAAGCCTGACAAGCAACTTTCTAAGAAAACCAAGTTATCGGGATACACAATTTTTTTCACACGGTCATTGCGTGCTTGCGGCATGCGGGTCGCATGGCTGCTCGCGAATGGGCTGCGGCTGAGAGCTGGCATCGTATCAAGCTGCATCGCGGCTGGCGGGGCTTAGTACGTGTGCACGTGGATGACCAGTGGTATGCGGGAGTCTTGGGTTACCTCGAGACTTTTGGTGTATGACCTTTACACTACTTTGTTTGTGCTGGTAGGAAACACACAAAGTTCTCTCTATGTTGGTGATAAAAAATCCTAAGAGAATGTGTGTATTTATAAGCTACAACATGAATCTTAAAGAGGTGCCAAATATGAGCTTTTCGAGTACGAGCCTAATTGTGGCCAAGCCCACTATGCTCATAATTGAACGATGTATCAGTCTACTAAAGAAATATAGATGATCCCCCCATTTGGTTCCCAAATAACATTTGAGGCTCTGATAATAGTAACTCAATTTATCTCTCTGTGTTTAACATATAATCTCCGTCAATTAATTAATTGTTGATAATATAATTAATTGAATTCTTGTGCCAAGACTAGTACCACTCAATTCTTTATTATTATGCTGAAACTTAATCCACCTGCAGGGTTTAAAATAATAATCATTTTTTAGCTTATCTCGGGGACATCATCAGACTATCACATGCGGTGACCGTAAATATCCGAACAACAAACCATATACATAACATCACTACCTAAAACACACCAGTCTATTGACTCAGCAGAACGAGTCTCACTTATTAGTGAATCAAAGTAGAAGCTACTATATGCACATGTCTGTTTATGTATTACGAGTTAAGAGTACGCAGTAACTAACTGATGTCTATTTTGTTTATCGATTAGTGCAAAACAAACTTACCTTCTCTTGTACCCATTCCATACACATAGTGTACTAGTGCAATTAATCAGTCAAGATAGACTGTATATTTAGCATTACGACCATTCACGATGGGTTGTTCATTTCCATCAAGGTTGTGAACTATATTATTAATTTTTTACAATTAACCAATATGTGATCTCCTGTCCATCCGTGATGAAGCAAAATATCCAAATGTAAAGCATCATAACATAATACAATTTAATTAAACATGATCCTCATTCTAAAGAAAGATAGTGTTTATTACGCAAAAAGCCAAGATTTAAGTATACACGATAATAATATTTCACTTATATTAAAGCTTTCGCTTTTTCTAGTATAGTTCTCTCAATCCTCATTCTAAAAGTGTTATGCTGATCATATCGCCTAACATCTGACTCTCATTCCTCCAACGTGTCTATCGAAGACCTTCGTCGACAAACTCTTCGTGAAGGATCACAAGGTTGTCCTTCGATGCTATCTTAGCGACCACGACGTCTTCTCTTCTTACGATTTCTCGTATCATGTGGTACTTGCGCTATATGTGTTTACTCGCCTTATGTGCTCATGGATCTTTAGAGTTTACTATTGCTCCACTGTTATCTAATGTAGGGGAAGCATAAGAGTGGGAGATAATAGAAGAGATTCAATCTCTCAATACTATAAAACATGCTCAATATCTTATTCAATCATCAGCCGAGAAAAATAAATTAGAGGGAATCCTTTATATAAGGTCCCTAAACCCTAAACCTAACTTGTTCACCAAGACTAAGTATAATAACAAATAAATACTAAATGCTAGAAATAATAAAAATAGTAGATACTACAAAATAAACTAATAATAATAAATATTTTGATACACCGTCCACACAATTCTCCCCAAATTGAGAAGAATTCGTTCTCAAATTGGACCTGATCTCGCTGCCAACGGTTGGCTTATTCAACAAATATGTATTTTTATACAATAAGGCTTCGATTAAATATTTCTTATAAAATTTGTCTTATTGAACAAACATGTATTCAAATATTTTGTGGGTGTACGAATTATCAATCTATAATAAATTACTATATATATATAGTGAAAATAGTGCTTAGTGAAGAAATAAAAATAAATCTTAGCCATTAAATCTCATGATCCAATGGTTCAAAAAAATACTATTTTTTTACACTCATTAAGGCTAATGTATTAATATCCCCATCAATCCACCTCAGTGGGACCCACTCCACCATTAAAAATGTGTCACCCGCCACCTATCCCTCACAGCATGTCACAATAAAATTCTCTCTTTCTCTCTCTCTCTCTCTCTCACTCACTCTCTCTCTCTCTCACACACACAAATAAAACCGATACGCACAAACTCAACTAATCTCATACGCGCACGCACACTGGAATACATTACATCTGCCGTCGGCCATTGTCTGTGAGTGGAAGCCCGACCACTGCCATGAAATCCACCGTCGACCGTCGTCCACTGACCACTGCTCCCTTCTGACGACATTTCTGCCATCGGCGCCGTTATCTGAGGGTATCCACTGCCAGCTTCCAGATTCTCCGGCGACGCGAGTGTATCCACTACTAGATTCTCTAGCTTCCAGGCCAGCCGCAACCACCGTCGTGGCCAAATTGCTCCTCCACTTGATGATGTCAGGCGACGAGATACGGGAAGGCGAGATGGTGGAAGGCTGAGGCGAGGTTGAAGCCACACGAGATGCAGGTGGCGGCGGCGACCACGATGGGTGCACTCTTTGGAATATGACAGTTATGGGGTGTGAAGTTTGGGGTGTTCTTTTAAGCATTAGACTAAGTTTAGGGATCTAATTGTAATTTTAAGAATTTTAATTATAATTTAAATTAAGCTCACATGCTAGATATGTAATTATTGAAAGTTAAAAAAAATTATGTTTTTTGTTATACACTTATATTAAATAATGAATGAATTATTAAATAAAAATAACATAAAATATAAAACTAATAAAAAATAATTTATAATAATAATAGTAACTAATAAAATATTTAAATTATTTAAGTTAATTATTTGTACAATTATATCTATTAATAAATAGTTTTCGAATACACATAATTTATATGTCTTATATATAGATTATTTCACTTTATATAAACACTTTTGCACTTTATAAAATAATATGTTGCACTTTATAAAGCAACACGCTGCACTTTATAAAACAACAAGCTACACTTTATCAACCATCCCCACAATTAACGTAATAATTTTCGCAAAAAAATACAACACAACATAAATCTAAAAAAAGGATCAATATTTTATCACACCATACATCATCTATTCCAAAAAAAAACATGATAACATACCAAATATACAATATTTTTTATTTATACAATGTCACGTTGCACTTTATGAAACAACGAGTTGCACTTTATAAAACATCACATTGCACTTTATCATGACAATCCACAATTAAACGTCGATAATTACCGCCAAGATACCACGCCATATAAATCAAACAATTATATTTACATAATATCGGTAGTTCAGTTCGTAACGACTTCATTTATTTATTTATTTATTTTAAATGTTAATTATCTTAATTAAATGTTCGATCGATTACACATTAATATTGTTTGTATTGCACATTAGTGGCCTGGCTGCCGCAGAGGATGACGGTGAACGAGACGACGACGGAGATGGTCCTGATGGATATCTTGACACGGTGGTCGAAGGCGACTGAGATGGCTGGAGCTTCGATGGGTGCTCTGTTGTGGAACGCGGGCTTCTGGGGGAAAGGGAAGGCTACGGCGGCTGGCGGTCTGGCTGACGGCAGGCGAGGGGACTATGAGGCCGATGCCGGGAGAGAAGGTAGAGTAGTCATTGGAATTTTGTCTAACATGGGTCGTTTGTGCAAAGGGAAAATCGAGAGATGGCGAGAGAGATAAGGAGGCGGTAGAAGGCGGCGTCGAGCAACAGCGGACGACGGCTGTTGGTGGACCTGCGGGCACACAGAAGGTGAACGATAAAACTCTTCAGATACCTTTAGAGTGTGAGAGTGTGCATGAGAGAGAGATAAAAAGGGAGTGAGATAGGAGAGAGAGGAGAGAATGACGTGCCTTGATATGGGTGGGGCCCACAAAATTTTTATTTGAGAAATTACACTACTGCCCTCCAATGTGTTTATTCGTCCATGAGACATTAATATAATCACAGTTTTGCCACTACAGGTTTGACCTTTATAATTTAATTTTGATTTCATCATGTTTGATGTGGTCGTTAGTA
>CACSLK010020742.1:16375034-16413092 GCA_902706635.1 Striga hermonthica | reverse complement strand
CATTAATATGAAGAAACTTAAGACATAAACACACGGCTGAACATGATGATTGCTGAAAAACAACAAGACTCGGACCACGGCCGCCCGTGGCTACGCGCGATAGGCGCTAGCGACGGCGTGGGCCAAATTCTCGATAATACTTCAACTTTACCCGACCAAACTGAATTTATTGAACATAAAATAGGCTGAGCTGACCAATTAAACATTAACAGTCCGGAAGTTGCCGGGAAAAATCGAAGATTGTTCGATCGTGATCTTACTTAGGCATGCTCGGCTATATGCACGGTTTTATCTGAAATTCTCGAAAGTTGATCGAACACTTAACCTTAAATCAACCTTACTAACATGAACTATAGCTGGATGGAACATTACCTCTCTGATCGGTCGACGGAACCGGAAAATATGGCGTGCTTCTTGCCTTGGCGTGCGCCGTGCGTTTAAGCTCCCTTTGCCGTGCGATAAGACTATCTTGGCCGTGCATTTTATTGGAAAATTTAGGAATTTTTCTGAGATTTAATGGCTACTGAACGGGCTAATATAGGCTGAGTAGATCTTATAAGGAAAATTGGGAAAAATTTTACAAACTCTCCTCAATATATAGATGGCCGATGGGGTGATGTAGTGACGTTAGTATTGTGTGGCTAATTTATGGCTTGACACTTGCTTGAGTCTTAGGAGCCTTAGATGACTAAGCCTTTTCTTATGTTGCCAAGTGTCATAATTTGAAAGGGAGAAACTTTCCTTAAGCATGAAGAATTTCATATGCTACGACCTTAATAAAATTTGGGGCAAGTGCTTTATATCTTCACGGCTTTGGAGATTAATGATGATTAATCAACAATTAATCACTAAACTTTATGTTTAATTATTAATTAAATATAATGCTTAATTACCAAAATTATTCCGAACGTAATCAGTACGTCGAAAATAGATTTCGGTAATTCCGTCTGAAAATAATTAATTCCGAAAATAATAAACGATAACATTATTATATCGGAATTAAAACTTAATTTATACCGATTAAAATATCGGGATATTACAAACCGTCCGTGAGGTCCCAGTCACGAAGCGACTCCTCCCGGTGAGCCCCGACGACGCAACTCCACCTCTGTCGCGACCCTCCACCGCGGCCAGTTTTCTTTCTGGTGAGCATCATCACGTAGCCTTTCGCTCGCTGCTCCTCGCCGAACCCTAGCAGCGACCAGCAAGTTCCCGACGAGCCTCGTCAGCCGCTGCTCCTCCCCGCGAGACGAAGCTCCGCCGTCGAGCCGGTTGACACTGCCTTTGACGTGCCATTCGTTCCTTCATCCCATTTTTCGAACGTGTTCCCGAGAACGGTACTTAGGCTCGAATCCCGACTCGTTCAATTTCGTGATATATGATGATATGACTTGTTATATATTATCGAATTAACGTATGTAATAATTCAAGTGGAAATCGTAAGATGTTGCTTTTCTATCGTGTTTAAATAAGACCGAGTTGGACCTCGGACAACGTGTTTTGATATATTATGTTTAAGTCTTAAAGTAGTGATATCGAGGCTTGCTTAACATATAATTTCCGAGATTTCGATGCTTTGTTGATGTACGAATGTTTCGAGTTGTTTAAAGCATGAAAAACCCAATTTTTTGAGCCTCAATTGTGCTCTGTTTTTGTCGACCAAGAAGCTGTTTTCTGGACAAGTGTTCTTCTTATGTTTTGTAGTGCTTTGAGTTAGGTTTCCGTGGGTTTTGGAATCTCGTAATTTTGGTTTGAAATGGATTTTATATGAATTTGCAAAGACAGACAAACATGCTGTTTTGATAAACTCGGACAGAAACTTTGATCTCAATTCATTGCTGTTTTTGATGATCTTAACGTGCCTGCAAGAAAATGTATTCATCATGACAAATGTAGTATATGTAGTAAGCTGCCTGTGAGAGTTAGTATCATGCAAATTGGAGGTCTAATTGATTTTATATGATTTTTCTAAGTGGGATGTACACCCAGTTTTTATGAACCATGGCTGTGTTTAAGTGTTGAATGTATGCTCTGTCTTGATGACCCAAAGGTGTTCCTATGAAAAAGTTCTCTTCAAAACAATTGTAGATTTCCATGTGTAAATTCTGTAGGTTTTGAGTTTGTATAAATTGGTGTTGTGTAGCGTGAGTTGTTGTCATTTTACTAAGGTGCTGTATATTCAAAAAATTGTTCGTTGTTTCTATTGTACCTCAGTTTAAGCCATCAGAAACCGATTATTTGAGGTTGTTTGTAGTATGTTCATTTTTCTATATCTGGGCTTTAGAATTTCGTAATTACGAGTTATATCGAATAAGTTGTGATTTTTACGAGAATATTGCGCGTCCAGTTTTTCTTGCTACCCGGTAGTTTGTGTGTAATTAATGTGTGACCTGTTTATCGTGTCGTATTGTGCTCTGAACTTATGTTCTTCATGAAAGTTATATGTCTTTTTTTTTATCTTTCTACGAGTACCTGATTCATATTTTTATC
Source organism: Striga hermonthica (assembly GCA_902706635.1). NCBI lineage: Eukaryota > Viridiplantae > Streptophyta > Magnoliopsida > Lamiales > Orobanchaceae > Striga > Striga hermonthica. The sequence goes on along the minus strand of CACSLK010020742.1, from coordinate 16,410,602 downwards.
ATGACTGTAGCTCGAGTTATCCTCAAAATACCGCCACCTTGTTTGAACATTTTGACTGCACCTATGTTTTGGATGATTGTTGTATTAAGTGCATATAAATGATTTTATCTTCTTGGGTGTTCTTCATGAAAGTGATAGAGGCATGAGTTAGACATATTTTCTAAGTGGTTTCATCATGATATGATTTTTAGACTGAAAGCTACATGCATTTTAAATTCATCGCGCATGCTGAAAATTGGTGCAAGTTCCTGTTTATGTTTCTAAATTGAGTTGTATTGTTTAACGCATGTTTATGTGGCATAACTGAACCATGTCATGCTATGTGAAGTGTATATGATCCATCAATGTCCTAAGTGTTACAAGTTAAGCAAGTCAAGATATCCACAAACTGAAAAGACTTATACATAAAATGTTTTCAAAGCAAAGCGAACAAGGAAGCCAAGCGAGCTAGTCTTCATAGCTTATGTATATGTATAAGACTAGTGAGTTTAAGTTAAGCTTTGATGAGGTTCTAAGACATATCCCTTCGAATTGTAGTTTCGAGAAATCGAGCTTCACTCTTTATCAAGTTCAAGCCAAAGCTGAGCATTTTGACCAGGTGGGTTTATTATTCAAAAATTGTCTATGCCTTGAACTGTGAATATGTTTACATGCTTAGGTATGATCAAAGTATGAAATGTGTATGTGTAACTTTCGGCGTGAGCTGTACCGGCCATCGAACGGTATCCCCGTTGTTATAGAACGTAGCCCGAGTGGGTAATCTCCTCTTTGTCCTTCGCAAGGACCTTGGCGTGGGCCTTGGTCGGTGATGGAATTCCTGCCGAAAACCCTCAGGGTTAGCAGACATGTCTAATACCCTCGGGGTTGACAGTGGATTTTCATCTAAAACCCTCGGGGTCGACAAATGATATCCTACTTTGGCAACGTTAGAGTTCCCGCGGGGAGACGACACGTGGACCAAATGTAGTCTATTCTGATAGGTGTGCACATGAGATATGTAATGGACTCTGGATAGGAGATGGGAAAATTTTGATTTTCTATGTTCATACTTGTGACAATGTCATATTTACTGTCTGTACTAATTTATTATAATTGTTCATTGCATAGTGGTGAGCACAACGGATTCCATCTGTGCTCATCCCCACCTGCTCTTCATGGATGCAGGTTGAGCCGGCGGCTGCATGGCCGCGACAGACGAGTGGTGGTCGGTCATTTGACCGGACCTCATTATGTAGCTTCTGTGTTGCTATATTATGATTATTTTTGTCATTATGTTGAACTCTGGATTATTTATGATTTGAGATGTTCAAACACTGGTTTGAGGAGATGCCCCGTTTGCTAATAATCGATTTTGGAACTTTGTTTAAAACCCTGTGAGGGTAGTTTCGATTTGACTCTGAATATTTGATAATGTTTAAATTACTTGCGAGTAATTGATTGCGGAAGTTTGTAAATGTTGGTTATATGTCGAGTAACGCCAAACGATTTATGAATAGAATTTCGAAAAAAAAAATCCCATTGACTTTTTGAAAAGTCCTTGACTTTCGTCAAATAAAAGTGGGGCGTTACCAATATAGTTTGGAGTTGAATATCTAGGTTTGGGAACGTATCCCCATGAAAAGTAATAAAAAAAATCAAGCAAAACGGGCTTTAAAAAAGTCTTGACGCGTCCGCGAGCTCACAGCTGCAGAACCATTCCGCGGCCACGGGATTCCTCCACGGGCTGCGGAGAAGAAAACTGGCGTTGTGTGCGCGACTTTGTGCCACGGGCTCGTCCGGACTCAAAATTGAGTGTCAATTTTTTCTTATGGGTCGCAACGAAACCTTCTATTCAATTATGCTTTTGCAACCAATTTATTATTGAAATCATATCCACCCGAAGCTTCTGACGTGCACCCCAAAAACGACAAAAACACAAAGAAAACCAGAAAATACAAACAAAAACATATAAACCCCAAAATAAAAGAAAACATGAAACAAACCACAAAACGAACTAAAACCCAATGAAAAGACCTAAAACGGGGGAAAAAGATAGACAAAAAAAAAAAACAAAAAATGCAACAAAAATAGGAAAAACATTGAGTAGATGGACTGCAGTGTATACAACTTCTCCCCAAAATTCTTTGGGCATGTTCTTCTCCGCTAGCATTGTCCTAGCCATCTCTTGCATGGTTCTGTTTTTCTTCTTTGACACGCCATTCTGTTCTCGAGTGTAGCTGACAGTTAGTTGATGGTTGACTCCTCATCCTTGCAGAATTTTTTGAACTCCTTGGAAGTGTATTTTGTTCCTCGGTCACGCCAGAGAACTTTAATTCTTCTTTCACTCTAATTTTTTACGAGGCTTTTGAATTTCTCGAAAATAGAGAAGACATTAGACCTTTCTTTCATGAAATACAACCAAGTCATTCTTATGTAGTGTTCCTAGTTTTTGTGGATAGATGGTAACCGAGCTACCCGACTCGGGTCGATCTCAAAGGAAGGGTATTTGGAGCTTCGTTCATTGTCGAGTCGTCAAAATCACATAATTAAAAACAAGGTCCTAAACATTCTACTCGCTTAATGGGATTGGATTGAATAGAATTAAACGAAAAATCTAAGAACAAATGATGAAAGATGCAAGGGTAGGGAGAAAGATCTAAGCTTTGGTTGCACAGAGTATCCATAACTCAAGAAAACAAAAATAAACAAGAGAAAACATGCGAGCAAAGTGATCCTAGGTATTCTAACACGAGCTTTTTACACTAAATCATCACACTTTGAGCAAAGTTGAGACTCTTATACTAGATAAGAACGTATCAAATCCTAACACACTTTAACAAGCAACGAAAACAAAGCAAAAAACCAAAATCGAGCATCAACACATATTCAAAAAACAAACTCGAAGTAGTAAGCCCTAATCAAGTTACTTACTCTCCTATCACATGCCCAGACAAAAATTGTGCGTAAAACTCAAATCTTGATTAAAAAAAGGTTGTCGGAATTTCGCCGGAAAAATTGAGTCATGGACCTCCAAACCAAAGCATAAAAATAAAAGAGAAAATAGAGAGGATTTCCAAACTTAAAAGTTGAGAAATGAGGGGTTGTATTTAAAATACAAATCATAATGTCTATTTATAGCTACACCATAAACACACACTAAAACACATACAATTAGTGAAATTCTGAAATTCGTGGGTCTCGAATCATGGTTCGCAACAAGTTGGAGTGAAAAATGGCCTACACGGGAGCTTTCGCGGGTGGCGACCACAAGTTTGGTGCGAGTGTAGGGAGATGGGCTGCTGGGGCGCTTGTTTTGTCGGCCGCGAAATTAGTTTCGCAGAGAGTGTGACATTATTTGGTGCTGGTAAGGTGCTTTCGCGGCTTGCGAAATCAGTTTCGCTAAGAGAGCTAAGAAGTAGTGGCCAGCAGGATCGCGTTTGCGGCACGCGAAAGTGATTTCGCCGAGCGTGCGAAGGTTCTCTCAAGCTCACCTTGGTTCACTGGGCACGAACGGGATTTCGCTGCGAGTGCTCGCGTCCTCTAATGGCTCTCTCGGGTGCTCTGATAGCTCGATAAAATGGCTCGGACAACTCGATTGGTTCGGATCATGGCTTGGATACGGTGGGGTGGGCTAAAAAATGTCTCGAAAATGTCTCATCTTCCCGAACTCAAACAATGAGGACCTAAACAACACCAAAATACGCAAGAAAATATGGCAAAAATACAAAAACACATGAAGAGAATAAAAATGCACAAATACGATAAAACAGATTGGTCGACACTAAAATGAACCTAAAAAGACCTAACTAAACGAATATAAAACACACAAAAATAAGCACAAAAGTACCATGTAGTCATCAATAAAGAGGATAAAGTACCTATTCTTTTCGAAGGTTGGTGTCATTGGCCTGCACATATCTATATGCACCAGCTCCAGTATTTGTTTGGCTCTTCCTGCTTGGCTTTAAAGAAATGGTTTCTTATGTTGCTTGCTCTCCATGAACATTTCGCAGATATTTTCGTTCATTTGGATGGCCGGTAGATTTTTCATCATATTTTTCTGATGGAGCAGTTTTAGTCCGTTAAAGTTGAAGTGCCCGAACCTTCGGTACCATAGCCAAGATTGTTCTTATTGGGCTTTTAGTGCTGCTTCTATGAATTTCCAACGGAGCGGAATTTATCTCCTTTGTTGCATTTTTACTACAGCTATGGGATTATTTTTGTTGTCATAAATAGTGCAAGAGTTGTCTTTGAAGAGTAGTGTGTATCCTCTTTCTACCATTTGTCCCACACTGAGTAAATTAGTTTCAAGCTTACTAGCAGCCCATCTTCGACTAGACGAGTACCTTTTTCAGTCTCGACCTCAATTGAGCATTTGCCTTCCACTTCTACTAGATCTTCATTGCACAATCAAACTTATGAATTTATTGATCTATCAATATTTTTGAATTTCTTTTCATGCCTGGTCATATTGTTGCTGCAACCGCTATCTAGAAACCAAATATAATTTTTCTCTTCCGATGTTGCATGTGTTGCACAGAATAACAAATTTTCTCCTTTTTCATTTTCTTCAGAGAAATTTGCATGATGTCTCTTGGTGTAACAATTTTTCTCTATATGACCGAATTTAGCACAAGTTTTTCATTTTGGTTTATCTCAGTACCAACAATCCTTCTCAAGATGGTTAGTCTTCTTGCAAACTCCACAAGGCGAAAATTTTCCTTTCTGTAGATTATTATTATTTACACATTGATATTTATTTTTGTTATTTTATCCGAATTTTTTTCCCCCAATTTTAGAATTCTGAGATCGTAGATTTAGTTTTGACTGAAATGCATTGTCTATTGTGTCATTTTCACACATACTCGGTCTTTTCTCATAGGCTTTAAGTAAACCTATTAATTCAGTCATTGACAATTTATCCAAATATTTAGTTTCTTCTGTCGTCGTGACAATAGTGTCATATTTAGCTGGTAGAGTAATTAGAACTTTTTCTACTATCCTTTTGTCAGTGATATTTTCTCCATACACTTTTAGTTGATTTACTACTGTTAATCGAGTGTAGTAAACTTTTACGATCACAAATTCTTTCATCTCCATATTTTATAAAACTCTGCTTAGAGTTTGTAATTTTAGATGGTGTACCTTGTCACTACCATGATATTATTCCTCTAGAGTATCCCATGCCTCCTTTGATGTTTGTGTTCCACTTATTCTTGGAAACAGGGACTCTTTCATAGCTATTTGTAGTATGAAGAGGACCAAAATGTCTTTTTCCTTCTGTCGGTCAAATTTTTCTTTGTCCGCCGTAGACAAAATAAATGTGTCATCGGGAATAGTATACTCGTTCTCGACAATATTACATAGGCCTTGGAACATAAAATATGTCCTCATTTTAATGGACCAATAGTTGTAACTTCACCAGAGAAAATAGAAATTGGTAATTGATGGGTGCTTTGAGAAGTGACCATATTAGAGATTTAGTAGGATATGTGAAAGTATGAGGATATGTAAAAGTGGGTATTTGGCCAAGATTTGTAAAAATAGTTTCGCCATGATATTGATCCAACCGGGCTCTGAAACCACTTATGGTATTTAGAATAAATATCTTATGATTTGTGAGGGTAAGTAATATATATGGATGAAATGGAATTAGAACGTTTAACATGTTAGTTAATATAATTTGTATAGTGTGAGGAATGCTTTACAATGTAAAGCACTTTTTATTTCTATTTGTTTTGTTACACACAAATTGATCAACCAGGGTCCTTATTTATAGAACCAGTAAATCGGTGGATTTTTTTTTTAACGCCATAAAGTTCCAAGATTTTTATTACATAATTATCTAGATTTTTCTAGTCTATCATTTTTGAAGAATTGTGTAGATTTTTCTAGCTTTATTTGAGCATCAATTTTTAACACTATCACCACTTGTACCAAACCCTTCCTTCCTCGATAAAAAACCCTCAACCCAAACTCTCCCTGTCGTCTTCTGTGCAGGTGTCGACCTTACTCAACGGCCATCGCGCCTAGCCGGCAGCCGCTGGCCCTTGGCACTAGGATCCCGACCTCCTTTTTTCCGCTCCTCATTCCGATTTCAAAGGAGATGGGTCTCGCCTCTCGAGGATGGTCACCATCTATCTCGGTGCAGGTCCTTCAATTTAGGTTTTATTCTTCTCTTTTGTGCGAAGGAGGAGCCGTGGTGCGGTTCTTGGGGAGAGACGCGGTCCAATTACTCGGCGACGTTGTTGTTGGGCGATTGGCGTTGCTTCTCAATGCAACCTCCCTCTGATACTCGATTTTTGGGTCACTGGGGACTGCCGCGTTCTTCTTCTGCCAGTGGTGTTGGTTGGGGAGGTGCTGCGGTAGAGTGGTGGTCTTGGGCTGATTCCAGGTGTTTTGGGTCGGGGTTGGGGCCGTGACACTTTCTTGTCTTTTCGGGGCAAATTGGTGTTGTGGCTGTGGCGAGGGTTGGCTTGGTGGTTTCTGGGGCTGGGGTTTCGACAACGTTAGGCAACCGAGTGGTTTGGCAGTTTCGGGGTTGGTGCTTCTGGTTGCGGGATTCACGGTCGACTTAATTCTGCCTGTTTGGTTAGGTGTTGCTGCTTTGGAAGGGCTCTTTAAGTTGTGTAGTTTTTTTTTGCTGGTTATTTAGTGGTATTGTTTTCTTTTTCGTTTGTTTTGTATCTATGTTAGGTTGTGTTTTGGGTCTGGGTATTTTCCTGAGTGTTTCTTCTGATCTTTTTGGTTTGGGCCGTTGGCCTCAGTGTGAGAGGGAGCAAATTTATTCTCCTGTTGGGAGCAGCTCTTGTCTCTATTCTCCTGTGGGGTGCTTTGTGTTGTAGTTCTTGTGATTTGTGGTGTTGTTGTTTAGTGAGTCTTTTTAGGTTTCTAGCGTTGCTAGTATCGGGATTCTATGCGGTCATCGGACCTGTCCTCCCATTTTATTCAGCTTTTAGTTGCTTTTCCTTCTCCCATTGGGAGCTGTATTTGTTTTCGCACATTTGTGCGTTTGGTTTATATTAGTTCCTATATCGTTCCGGCAAAAAAAAGAAAAAGAAATCACTTGTACCATTTTTCTGGGTTCAATTTAGTTTAAAATGCATGTTTTTTATGCTAGGATCTGTGAGGATCTCGTTATGTACAAATCACGAATTCAATACCAAACGTAAACCTTTGCGCAGCAGATCTAAAGGTTTGACGTAGAAAACTTACGGCTTAAGATTTTCTGAATATGGTGGATCCGGGTTGATCCTGAGCACACGAACATGAGTTGGATCACATGAATGGAAGTCTGGGTCGGTAGTGTCGCATAATCGGGTCGTATTGGTGGTCGAGTGCATCGCCGGGCTAGTCGCATCTCGTCGGATCTTCACGTGTCGGGCCGATCGGATGCGACGGTTGTTGGGATCTATGAGGATCTCGTTATGTACAAATCAATAATTCAATAGCAAACGTAAACATATGCGCAACGGATCTAAAGATTTGACGTAGAAAACTTACAGCTTAAAATTTTCTGAATCTGGCGGATTCGGGTTGACCGGGATGAGCACACGAACACGTTGAGATCACGAACGGAAGGCAGAAGCTGCCAGGCTGCGATAAATAGCCGGTCGGGTTGTGTCGGGGTTTTCGAGATCGTTTCGAGCATCGCGTTTCCTTCTCCAGTGATTGTCCGTCGGCGGTCGTGTGGCTCGCGGCGGCGGTCGTCCGGCTCACTGATGTCGGCAGTTGTCGGCTCCGGTTGATCTCTGGGGTTGATGAATATATTTACCTCAGTTACCTCATGATCTATACTGTATATCTCAAACACCTCTTCTACTTGTATTGGTGGAGCAACAAGAAGAAGATAAAGCTCGAACAAAAACTTAGAGAGAGAGAGAGAGGGAGAGAGAGAGAGAGAGAGAGAGAGAGAGAGAGAGAGAGAGAGAGAAGAGGCGCAAGTGAATAATAGCACACGTAGGAGAATTCTGATGTCTTCTTCTCTTTTCCATGAGCCTAATGGTGTATATATAGAGCTACAATAGGGACCCTTAGAAGATTAGGAATGAGGCTCCTTAATTAATTAGACTAACTGTGGAACAAGCCCACTCCTCTAATTAATTAAATAATATTATGGGTCACTAATATAATATTATTACACTCAATTTTCCTAGTCCAATTTACAATTCTGGCTCCAATAATAATTACCCAAATTACCTCCCCATGTTTAAGATATAATGTCAATTAATTAATTCAATTACTGACAATCAACAATTAATTAATTTATTATTATTTCACCGAAACTAGCGCTCGTTCATCACATTATTACAATGTCAGAACTTAATCCACCTGTAGGGTTTAGCATAATAATCCTTCATGAACTCACTTCGGGGACATCATTCAACTAAACGTACATGGGGACCGTAAATATCCTAACAATACATCTTATATAAAACAATACTACCCAAGACTATAGGACTATTGATCCAATGAATTGAACCTCACCCATGTGAATCAAAATAATATATATTGCATATATATGTCTATTTAATACCTTACGGGTTAAAAGAATGCAGTAATTAACTAAGGCCTAGTTCGTTTACGACGATAAGTATAAAACGAATTGCTCCTCGTTGGGATCTTGTTCAATACATAAATGTACTAGTACAACTAATCAGTCAAGACAAACTATACTGTTGATACTACAACCGTTCGGATGAGGTGTTCATTTCCATCTAGGTTGTGAACCACTATTCTTGTTTCGCAAGTAACTGATATAATGATATTCGGTTTGCCCGATGACGACCCACACTATCTAATTGCAATACAACAGAACGTAGAACTTGTTTATTCTAACATGCTTCCCATTCATAAAAGGCAAAAGTGTAATATCATTCAAAGCAAATAGTTCAGTATATAACAATAACATTTGATACATTGTAGCTTTTGAGGGTGGCTATTGATTTTTTTGGTCTTGTTATGATCATGGTTTGACCTATTCATCTTTTAAGTGTGATATGTCGAAACATGAATCTAATTGGACTGGCGACTAATAACCTTCGACCACTTAAGTGTAGTTGATAACCTTGAGCACAAGGGCCGGGAGGAGCTCCTGGCGTAAGCACTCCGACACTCAAGTCAGTGATTAGAAAGAGGAAAAATATGAAAAGTGTATCTAGAGTATTTAGAGAGCAGAGAGTCTTTTAATTGTATCTTATCCCTTTTATATAGGGGGAGTTCTGTATGCACCCTCTACTTATACTTTGGAATACCTCTAATTTTTTCAAGTAATTACGAAAACTTTCTTAAAACATTAAAAATTTCTAACTTTTCTTAGGGCACTTATTAAAACTTCTTTTCTTCTCTTTACTTACTAAAACTACTTCTCTTTGAAATTTAACTTAAGCCGCTAACTTAAGTACTTTAGAAAACTCACTTCCAAAATCTCATGCAAAAAACTTTTTAAACATAATTCATGCATAATCATAAAACCATAACATAAAGTCTCAAACATTCTCATGCATAATTCAAAACCAAATCTAAAGGTTCGAAAACAAGTAAACATTCGAGTCTCAGAATAATCTCAAGCATAATTCTAAAAGTTCATAACTAACTTGAAAAGGGCAATAAAATCACAGACCACCCTCGCCATCGTGTCCGACACCAAATCGATCAACCAGAAATGTGAGAAATAATAGGGACAAACAACCCACTACTTAGTGAGGAAACATACTATGCAATATTCAATATAATAACAGACTCCACAATATATGTATGAAACATGAATAACAAAAGGCACTGCTAGTCCCAACGGAAGGGTACTGCCCAACTAGAGAGGTCTATCTCAGATCTGCTTCCCCCGACAGAAGAGTACTGCCCAATTGTTGGAAGTACTGTCTCAAATTACTCACACAACATACCTCAACCACAATATGTGCGATTATAGGGAATATAGACGCAGTATGGAATTCCCACTTTGATATGCAAATGTGATGACTGATGCAATGCTCAAGGTTGAGGGTTTGACTCCTTGAAATCTACAAATCTAGGAATTTTTTTAATCAATTATTGAATTGTTGGAATAAATTCTCGATTGGTTCATTTTAATTATTCACTTGGTTAATTATAACTTGATATAGCCCTATTATCATAGCCCGATTCAGATGATGGTTACCCGGTTAAAGACTGCGGATGACTTCATTAAGTCGACATCTACGATGTCGATTTGGCCCACTGATCTGGCCACGTTCTCCAGTCGACTTTAGGAAGTTGACTGAGTACAAGACGACTTCATTAAAGAAGACGAGCAGGCACTCTAGAAGCCCCAGATACATATGTAACCTTAAATCGACTCGACAAGGTCCCAAGTCGACTTAGAAAACCTCCAACGACTTGATACACTTAGATGCAGCATATGGAGGATCCCCAAGTGACTTCACACAGGTTGAGAAGGAATCTAGACGCTGACTCAGGAGTGGGAAGAATGCGAACCGACCAGGGCATTTTGGACACTTCGCGTAAGTCGGCCAGGGCATTTCAGGTACTTCAAGTAAGTGTTTTTACCCCTATATAAAGGGGCTAAGGTAACTCCAAATCCTAACTTTCATTATCTCCATTCATTATTCAGCTGTTGCTCCTACTGAGCAGAGCTCACCTTCTTCTCTCTCACTGACTTGAGCGTCGGAGGCTCTTCACCAGAAAACACTTCCAGTGTTGAGTTCTTGCAGGTGTTCGCGGCGGCTCACGGACGACTTGGAGACGATTCAAACAGACCGGAGCTCATTTCCACCGGTTCACTCCAGATCTAGGAGGAGACCCATCAAATTGGCGCCGTCTGTGGGGAGTTCTTGAAGGAAGTAAGAGCTTTGCACCTAGTTCCGATCTGTTTGACATGGCGGAGAAGGAAGGATTGTCGAGAAATCTGAACGAGGACTTTCGGGCAGCGTGGATGGATAAATGGCCGCCGTCGATTCCTGGCCCTAGACCACCACTTCAGGTGCTCGATTTCCGCCGTTCGGAGGGCACGCGCCGTCGGGAGCGCGTAGGGAGGAAGAAACACCCATCACACCACCTGGGTGAAGATTCCAGGGCTAACACAAGGAGGATCTAGCCAGACAAGGGCCACCGACACGGGAACTGACGAGAACGAGTCGGCCAAAACGGCTTTAAGCTTGGGAAAGCAGTCTGAAATGCTGGAGCAAGGGGCAAGACCACAACCTCAGGTCGAGGAGAAAACGATGACTATGACGAGGAATGAGATGCAGAGAATGATTGCGGAGGCGGTGGCAGCCCAACTCAACCAGGTGCAAGTCGAGCAACCAAGGGTCGAGCAACCTAGGGTCGAGCAACCTAGGATGGAGCCACCTTGGGTCGAGCAACATAGGGTCGAGTTGCCACCCCATGATCACGAGCAACAAGCCCAGTCCAATGATAGGCAGATCAGAAGGGTGGAAGAGGAAGCATCCTCCATTAGGACTGCCAATCCGCAGGCGAGGGACGAGACACTGGAGCAGTTGCTGGCCCAAGTTCGCGATTTACAGCCCGAGTCGAGGGGAGGAAAGTTGGAGGCTCAATAGGACATCCGTTCTCGCAGCACATTCTGGATGCCGACCTGCCGCAAGGTTTTCGTGATCTAAACATAAGTTATGATGGGTCAACTCATCCATCCCGTCATATGAGGAGTTTCGAGAATATAGCGGTTCTGCATCGTTACAATGACCCGGTGCAATGTCGAGCTTTCCTGACGACTTTGCGGGGATCTGTGCAGGATTGGTTTCATCCACTGCCAGCGGGAGCCATCAAGGACTTTGAGGGATTCAGCGCGAGCTTGCTCAATCAATTTGCAAGTGTCAAACCGCAAGAGAAATTGTATCTGACCTTGATGGGCATTCAGCAGAGGGAAGGCGAGTCACTGCGAGATTATGTGGCAAGATATACGCGAGCGTGCGTCGAAGTGCCCAGGGCGTCGGAGGAAATCAAGGCATGAGGTTTGACTCGAGGGTTGTTACCGGGCCTATGCAGGAATTCTTTAGCAAAGCTCCGGGGTAGAATGTTTGATGAAGTATTGGGGAGATGTGCGAAGTATATGAATATCGAGGAAGCTGAAGCCGACTTCTTGCAGGCGGTTAAAGTGAGTAAAGTTGACTCTCGGGATGAGAGGAGGGATAAGAAAATTTCATCGACTGGGGAAAGGAAAGGGTCCCCACGAGCAGAAAGAGATGGGCGACCTAGAGGTTGGAGGCCGACTCAATACACCCCTTTGTCGGCCCCCCAAGCGCGAATTTTGGAGGTAATGGAAAGAGAAATTCATGACAATGTCGTCAGATGGCCCAAGACGAGGAAGGACGGACCAACGAAACCAAAAAGTAATCTATATTGTCGATTTCATAAGGATTATGGGTACAACACTGACGACTGCAGACATCTTAAGGACGAGATCGAAAGGCTGATTAAGGCAGGACACCTGAAGGAATTCATATACAAGGATCGTGAAAAGTCGAGCAGGAGGAGAGAAAGGAGCAGGAGTCCTCGCAAGAGGGCGAGAACACCTGAGAAAGAGGAGATCCCCCAGAAAAAGGGAGTCATACATATGATATTCGGTGGATCGACTGATGGAGATTCGAACCGAGCCACGAAGGCATACGCTCGAGGGCGCCAGGAAAGAGTTGAGGTGCAACAAGTCGACGAAAATGGTCCAGTGATGAATTCGGACCAGCGGACGTGGGGAGGTCGAGAGTCCTCACAATGATGCACCAATGATAACCGCTCAAGTATGAGGATACGAAGTACAGAGAGTGTTTGTCGACACTGGGAGTTCAGTGAATGTGATATTCTACGATTGTCTCAAAAGGATGGAGCTAAACATACAACTCACACCCCTTCATACCTCACTGTTCGGTTTCAATGGGTCAGAGGTCGCGCCCCTAGGTGAGACCATGCTCGCTGTCGTCCTAGGGGAAAGCGACTTGCGGAAGGTAAAAGTGGTGAGATTCGTGGTAGTCGATGTCGAGTCAGCTTACAATGTAATCCTGGGAAGGCTTGCGCTTAATGCATTTCAGGCTGTGGTGTCAACTTATCACATGAAGTTGAAGTTCCCAGTCAGAGACCAAGTTAGAGAAGCTCGAGGCAATCAAAAGCTGTCAAGGACTTGTTATCAAATTGCTATGAAAACCAACCAATGGGCCGAAGTTAGATAAGGGAAAAAGCCAATGGCTAGCGAGAAGAGGCCGAGCAGCAATCTCGAACCACGTGGTGAATTCATGGAGATGTAGACCGGGGAAACGAAGGAACAGACTACTAGGATGGCAGAGAACGACAGCTACCGCGATCTTGGCATATAATCCATCTTAAACGCTTTTATGCATAGGGCGATGTTTTAAATACTTTTTTGTACTTAACAAAGCTTAATCAAATCCAGTAAAGCAATGAATTTCAAGTTGATGCTTCCATTGTGTCTTTTACATTTCATGTTGATCTTCTTATGATTACTCGAAAAATCGAATTTTTCAAAGCGGCTTTGAAGCCGCCTAACTCTGACGACTACAAAGTCAACCTAATACAACTACGAAGTTGTACTCGAGTGGAATCTCGACTAAGCTACGAAGCTTACGACTACGAAGTCGACCTAATACAACTACGAAGTTGTACTCGAGTGGAATCTCGACTAAGCTGTGAAGCTTACGACTACGAAGTCAACCTAAAACAACTACGAAGTTGTACTCGAGTAGAATCTCGACTAAGCTACGAAGCTTACGACTATGAAGTCAACCTAAAACAACTACGTTGTACTCGAGTAGAATCTCGACTAATCTACGAAGCTTACGCCTATGAAGTCGACCTAAAACAACTACGAAGTTGTACTCGAGTGGAATCTCGACTAAGCTATGAAGCTTACGACCACGAAGTCAACCTAATACAACTACGAAGTTGTACTCGAGTGGAATCTCGACTAAGCTACGAAGCTTACGACTACGCAGTCGACTCAAACAACTACGAGGTTGTATCTCAAAATAAAATCTCGCCGAAAGACTATGAAAATAAACTTAAAACGAATAACGAATGATCCCATCTCTACATTTCAAGTGACTAGCTATAAAGCTGTTAAAAATGTTGCTCAACTTCGACCAGCTCGCTGGCCGGGTTGGGAGAAGACGAGTTGGAAAAACTTTTTGTTTACCAGCTATGAAGCTGTTAAAAATGTTGTTCGACTTCGACCAGCTCGCAGGCCGGGATGAGAGAAGACGAGTTGGAAAAACTTTTTGTTTACCAGCTATGAAGCTGTTAAAAATGTTGCTCGACTTCGACCAGCTCGCAGGCCGGGTTGGGAGAAGACGAGTTGGAAAAACTTTTTGTTTACCAGCTATGAAGCTGTTAAAAATGTTGCTCGACTTCGGCCAGCTCGTAGGCTGGGTTGGGAGAAGACGAGTTAGAAAAACTTTTTGTTTACCAGCTATGAAGCTGTTAAAAATGTTGCTCGACTTCGACCAGCTCGCAGGCCGGGTTGGGAGAAGACGAGTTGGAAAAACTTTTTGTTTACCAGCTATGAAGCTGTTAAAAATATTGCTCGACGTCGACCAGCTCGCAGGCCGGGTTGGGAGGAGACATACAAGGCAAGTTAAGAGACTTAAAAAGAAATCATTCAAGCATAATCAACTACGAGAATCGACGATAAACTTAAACGACGAGCCAAAAAAGATAGAATTATATTAAGCAAATAGTTCGTTACATCCGTAGCCGTCTCAACCTTTACAATTTTGAGAATAGGTTGAGTACGACAAAGAAAAGGAAAAGCATGACGAACAACACATCGAGGAAACAATTAATTTTTCTGAGAATCGACAGTCGACTTCTCAGCAGCTTGATCACCCTCATCCCCAATAGGCTCAGTGCCCGCCTCTCCATCCTCCCCAATCGGTTCAGTGCCAGCACGCCCATCCCCGCCGACCGGCCCCAGGCCCGGGCGCTCGACCTCAACCTCCTCGTCCAGAGGTTCTTCTTCCTTCTCGTCATCCGCCCCACTCGGTTCGACCAAGTCTGTTGGACCGACTAGGGGGGTGGGAGGAACCTCAAGTTGAGAGCCCAATCGGGCCTTCCGTATGGCCCGAGCCTCAAGTCCCGACCACCATTGATAGTCTTCGAGAAGCGATGCGTCGCTACGGTAGCCGTCTGGAAGAGGAAGGGACTCTTTGAGCGTCTGGTGGTCGGCCTTTCCCTCGAGAACAGTGCCCTTAGCAACCGCCTCTCACGCATCAAACGTGAAGTAGAAATACTAGAGGGTTGCGGGGCATAATTTCTCAAGAAAATCAGGGGAGTTGCAGAACGCCCCGACGACCTCCTTCCGGTAGGCATCGAGGAAGATGGAGCCCATTGGCGACTTGAGGAAGGACTTGCGTCCCTCCTCCTTCCCAATCTCCCTCTTGGCCACGTTCTCCTCACTGGCCTTCACAAGGTCGGCACGAAGTCGGTCGACTTTGAAGAGGGCGGCAGCCTTCTCAGATTTAAGCTTCGCAATGATGGCATTGGCCGCCGCAAGACCGTCCTCCTTCTGCTCGAGCTCGCGAAGTTTTTCTTCGCACATATTCTTGTAGGCGTGGACATTGGAGTGGGGCGAGCTGGACTCCTCAAGAAGAGTGGGCATCACATACGCCATGAACTAAGGAAAAACCAAGAAAAAAGACAAGTTAGAACAAAAACAAGAGAAAAAGTCGACTTGCCACTAGCCGCAAAAGAAATAAAAGTCGAGAGCAATTACCCGAGAAAAACACAGCAGGGCACGGCCAGCACGGTCATAGGGATCACGGTCGGCGCGGGCTTTGTCGGTAGCAGGGATAACCGAGTCGAGGTATTTGGCGATCTCGTGAAGATGGGGGTGGTCCCAAAGTCGGGAAGGCCGCTCGAGGGTGATTGTCTCAAGGCCACTAGGAGAGCGGGGAGTCTCAATTGATTTCCCCTTATCACTGCCCTTTTGGCGCTTGACCGAGTCAGGCACCAACACAAAGTCGGCTTCATCCTGGGCCCTCTTGCGGGACTTTGACCCCGATGCCTTTGGAGGCATGGCCGCGGAAGAGATAACCACTTTCGATTTTCTAGCGGCAGTCGTCTCGACTGCCGCCTGCCTCAATCCAGAACCAGAACCGTCATTACCTCCCGCGGGGTGAGAAGGTTGCTTGGCGGACTTCTTGCCACCCTTAGTTTTCTTGGTCTCAAAGCGTTGCAGAGCCTTAACTGAAACACACTATGAATGAGTAGTCGGTTAAGAGCCATCGCAATAATCGTCATCATAATATGGCTTGGAGTAATAAAGAAAAAAACAAATGAGAGACGATTAAGTGAATAAAACATGCGGGCTTACGAGGATCGTCGACCTGAGGAGCATCCTCATCAATCCAAAGGCCCACATGGTTAAGGAGACCGCTATCCTTAACCAGCAGACGAGCACTCCACCTAAACTTATTTAGATCGTCTAACATGGTTTGAAACTCGCTCGACTGAGGGCGTTTGAGGTCTGGCTGAACTTTCGAAGTGATCCAGATATTGGAAAAGGGATGTTGGCCAGGAGCAGGACAAATATAGAAGAATTTAGTTTTCCACTCGGTAACATTGGAGGAGAGATCCTCGAGGAAGGAAACACCAGGACGACGACCCAAACAGTGGGCGTCTTTAATGAAGCGATAGCTATAACAATACAGAAGGAGCTTGGGCAAAAAACGACCTAACTTTATTCTACAGATTATGATAAAGGCTACCATAATACGAATGGTATTAGGAGAAAACTGATTTATGGGTACATTGTACATGTTGCTAATCGACAAAAGCTCTGGTTGAATAGGGAATCGCAAACCGAACATTATTTGGTCAACGAAGAAAGTGAAGCAGCCCTCAGGGGGATGAGTAAAGACATCGTTGGGACCAGGGAGAACCAACTCCCAGTCGGAAGGCAAGCCGCTGAACGACCTAAATCCCTCGATTTGGGCTGCAGAGGCATAAAAAAGGGTTTAAAACGGCTACTTTAGCCAACGAAAATGCTACTGATACAACATTTCAAGGATCGTTTGGAAGAGCGATCAAAAGTACAGGAACTGGACTAGTTCTATATACAGGGATGTCTAGCAGTTTGAAAGGAATACCTCAGGAAAAATGGTCGAGACGAGGAGTTTCCCCTCGAGAAGGATTTTCTGGAAGATCTACCAAACCACCCTCTAAAAGGGCTTGTTCGTACTCATCCCAGTAGACGCGTGGAGCGACAATGTGGGAAGAAGAGGATGGCGGGGATACACTAACCACTCTGTACCCCACTACTTGCACCGAGTCGGACGATTGGGGGCCCTCGTCGATCAAGCGCTCGACGGTACCAAGAGAGGAGCCAGAACTGAAATCTAAAAAGAAAGAAGAGGGGAAGGTCGAAGTTAGTAAAGCATGGAACAGACTAACAAGGAGGAGATTAAGAGCGCGTCGAGAGGCAAGGAGGAAGAAAAGTGTAAGTGAATCAAGCCCAAGTCGACCAAATCTTAGGTCAGGGTCGACCTACTGAAAGAAAGATCGGCAAAGTCGATGACGATACGCGAAGAGGAAAAGAGACTCTAAGTCGAGTCAATTCGCCAAAAAAAAAAAAAAACAACAAATCTAAGGGTTGTACCTAAACATGAAAGATCTGACGTCTGAAGTTACCCAGAATCATCTAAAATTTCTTAAGAACACGAAGAACATGCATAGATCCCAAACCAAAAACCCAGAAAGCTAACATAACATCTTGCAGAAATAAAAAGGGGAACTTAAACATGTTGATTAGGGCAAAGAGTTCTAAGAAGAGTCTGAGAATTCACCGGATGTTACGAGCGCCGGAAACACCAAGAAGCTAGATTGCTGGAAATTTGAGAATTCAAGGAAAGAGAATCGCGAAAAGTGAAGAAAGAGGAAAATGAGAGATATTTATAGGGCGGTTAATGAAGCCCTAACCCTGCGATTAAAGAGGGAATCAACGGTCAAGATAAGGCACGGAATTCGAAGCGGCAAAAGTAGATGGAGGCGGCGAGTCACATCCCACTCACAAAAAATTTGAAATTCAAAGAAAGAGGACAAAGGGTCATGCTTCAGGAAAATTCTAAGTGAAAGCTTTGACTATAAACTAAGTCAAATGAAATAAATCGTCGACATGACGAGTCAAAAATAGAGACGAGGCGACTCATCAGTAGAAAGCAAAGGACCTGGCTACCAAATCGACATGACGGTTTGTGAGTAAGGACGAGATGACTACCAAATTTACTCTTAAGCTCGAAGTCGCTTAGAGTAATTTTTTGGGAGGGGGGGGGAGGACTAGATGATATAGCCCTATTATCATAGCCCGATTCAAATGATGGTTACCCGGCTAAAGACTGCGGACGACTTCATTAAGTCGACATCTACGATGTCGATTTGGCCCATCGGCCGTTCAAAGACCACTGATCTGGCCACGTTCTCCAGTCGACTTTAGGAAGTCGACCGAGTACAAGACGACTTCATTAAAGAAGACGAGCAGGCACTCTAGAAGCCCCAGATACATATGTAACCTTAAATCGACTCGACAAGGTCCCAAGTCAACTTAGAAAACCTCCGACGACTTGATACACTTAGATGCAGCATATGGAGGATCCCCAAGTGACTTCACACAGGATGAGAAGGAGCTGACTCAGGAGTGGGTAGAATGCGAACCGACCAGGGCATTTTGGACACTTCGAGTAAGTCGGCCAGGGCATTTCAGGTACTTCAAGTAAGTGTTTTTACCCCTATATAAAGGGGCTAAGGTAACTCCAAACCCTAACTTTCATTCTCTCCATTCATTATTCAGCTGCTGCTCCTACTGAGCAGAGCTCACCTTCTTCTCTCTCACTGACTTGAGCGTCGGAGGCTCTTCACCAGAAAACACTTCCGGTGTTGAGTTCTTGCAGGTGTTCGCGGCGGCTCACGGACGACTTAGAGACGATTCAAACAGACCGGAGCTCATTTCCACCGGTTCACTCCAGATCTAGGAGGAGACCCATCATAACTTAATTAACTTCTTCAATTAACTCTTCTTGACTTGATAATTAACTTAGCTAGATAATCTCTCTTAATGCAAAAACTTGTCTAAAGTCTTGAGAAAACTTAATTCTTAAATCGCTAAAGGCTCAACTTAAAGAAATATCTAATACTCAGCTAAACTAACTTGGGCTCGACTTAAAAACACTATGGTTTAAATAAAAAAGAAAACGACTCGACGTGGCTCAGTCCGAGATCGTGGAGTAAGTTTGTACCCACATGGCTTCTTGCCTGACAGCCCAAGACTGATGGCCAACCAAATCCTTGAGATGTGGAGTATGTATGTCACAGTAAGCATAGACTGATGATGATGGTGAAGAACATTTGATATAGAAGTAAACATGTAAACACTTTGTCATCTCATCAGCCTTCTTCCATTTGGCATACTCTTCTTCCTGTTGATCCATTGTCTCCTGTTCCGGCAGATCCAGACAAGCCTCAGTGAGTATATATTTGTACCCTTCAGCAGTTAGCACTATGTCTAAGTTACTTTTTCAATCAATGTAATTTGGGACAATAAGTTTATTTTCTTTTAGCATGAATGACAACATATTGAAAGACTTGTTGAATATGGCATGAGAATCATGAAAATATTTTACTGATTAAACACTTATGAATTTAACAATTAACATTGGTATCCACAAATAATATTAACTTAAATTCACCGACATCTCAAAATACGGAGATTAACGTATGCTACGAGGGTCACTCTGCATACTCAACATCCGCAACAAAAGGTTCTTTTAGGAACCCATTAATTTCCATAAGTAAAAACCAAATTCATAACAAACAAAATTAACAGTCAATTTCCTTTTGGCCATGCAATAAAAACAGGGACCCCATGGGGAGTTATGAAATTTATCGCATTCTAGGTGAATCTAATTTAACTATCCTAAGATCATCATATACGAATATACGTCCTCGGTGGCAGGGTCTGTACGCTCTGATATGAATTCCTATATTCATCCAACTGGAAATTTGTTCTAGTAATTTTCTGTAATTAATCTTGGTAGTCTCACTCGTGGGGGTGTCCGTACTTTGGTTCGTTGATTTACCAACAAACAAGAACTGGGGGCCTTAGGATTTTAAAATTAGCTTTAATTTCAAATATCCTTCTCAAACTTAGTATTATTTTTATTTAAGGATTTTTAAAACATTTATGCAATTCTAAATTAATTTCATGCACAAGGCAATAATTAATCACAAGCAAAAATAATTAATAGGCATAATATAACCTATGGAAAATAAATCCAGAATTATGGTCTTTTAACCCGGGCTCAGTCTCATCGCGCGATAAATAACAGTCCCCTTGAATAAGGAAACTATCATATAGGATCTTTTGATTTTCCCAATTCACATGAAACACCCATTGTTGTAGAACCCGTGGGATCACCAATTGCTTGTCCAGCAAGACATGTCCATAGCTCATCGGAGGGTCATCCATCGCCGCCACGGAAAGAAATTTTTTTACACCTAGTTGTCTTGCCTCTCCCATGCTCACTGGAGCTGTTGCCGTGTCGGGTCGCCTGTGCCGTCGGCCGAGTTTGTCGCGCGAAGCCAGTGCTGTGCCAAGAACACGCGGCCCGTCACTTTACTTCACCTGGCATCGCGTGCAGCCTCGGACGCCTCCCTTAACAACCTTGCGCGGGAGATCGTCGGACCTACCACACTCCTCGCGACACCCGATCACCACGCCTTGTGCTGCCATGCCCGAGCCCTTCGATCGATTTTATCCGATACCTACGAGAAGCACTTGAACTCTGGTTGGATAATACGGACCTGGGGCACCTGGCAGCGAGCTGCAGTGCTCTCGTGTGCACCCACTGTCGTTCGCCGTCGTCATCTTGTTCTGAGGTTGATCGGGCCATCGATGTCTGTCGGTCTCGGTTATCTCTCGGTTGTCCGTACACGTTCACAACACGAAAATATCTCGGTTGTCCGTACACATTCACAACACGAAAATATACAATTTACAAATTTATGTATTTCGAGCCTAGTCCCACAGATGGGTTTACATGTTTATCTAAACAAATATTTAAACCTATCAAGTGTCGCACTGGGAGAATAATTATTACAAACATTCAATCTTAAAATTCCTCAACATGTTTGAGGCTTTAAAAACCTAAGCAACAACATAAATCAAACACATATATGACCATAACAGTGGATTAAAATAATCCAATTTATGGTTTCGTTTGAACACATGTTGTCACACAAAGTCGTAAAAATTCGAACTTTGTACAAAACGAATTAACAGTGGGCTCTGATACCACTTGTTGGGACCGATGGATATCTCGTTATGTACAAATTACAAATTCAAACATCAACAATAAACTTTCACGCAACAAATCTAGATGTTTAAAATTGAAAACTTACGGTTTAAAATTGTAGACTCTGAGACGATGAAGATTTTCACTGTTGGAGATCGTCTGAACTCAAAATTTGTTGGGCAGCCAGATTTCTTCTCGTGGGACGTCGAAAAGTTGCCTGGAGCTTCGCGTGTGGCAGTGGATCTCGTGAACGGTGCTTAGTTGCGGTCGTAGTCGCTAGTCGGAGCACACGGGGACGACAGGTGCTGCTGCTACGGTACGGGCCATGCGCGGTTGTCGCCGGGATGGGCCTAGGCTGATCGCTACGACATCTGGTCACTCGCAATGGATCGTCAGGGCTAGCTAGACGTGCGCAGTTGGGAACACAGGCTCGTGGCGATTGTCGGGGCTCGCGTGATAGTCGTCAGGAGGCTCGTCAACCTCAGGATCCTCTGTAAACGACACCTCTCCGGTTGTCTCGGTAGAGCAACAAAATCGAAGATAAAACTCGTAGGGAACTAGGGTACGGGCGATTACATGTGTATGTGTATGAGGTATCTCTTCCAATCCCATGAGCTTAATACTGTATTTATAGGGCTATAGCAGGGAACCTAAGGAGGTGATGATGTGGGCTTCTTAAGTATTGGGCCTAACTGTGTGCCAAGCTCACTCTGCTCAATAACTTCAACAATGTTTTGATCCACTAACAAAACATTATTGTACTCCTTTTCATCCCCGAATTATATTCGAAACTCTAATAATAACTACCCGAATTTCCTCTCCACGTTTAAGATATAATGTTCATCAATTAATTCAACTACTAACAATCAAGAATTAATTGGCATCCACCTTCCAGGTTTAACATAATCATATTTCATGAGCTTACTTCGAGGACACCATCAATCTAACGCACATGGTGACCGTAAATATTCTAACAGCACATCGTACACGCAACACTATCACCCAAAACACGAAGACTATTAACCCAGCAGAATGGATCTCGCTTTTGGTGAATCAAAGTAATAGCTACTATGTTCTCATGAATGTTTATATCTTACGGGTTAAGAGAATGTAGTAGTTAACCGAGGCCTATTCGTTACGATGATGAATATAAAATAAATTGCTCCTCTTTGAGATCCTGTTCAATACACAAAATGTACTAATGCCACTAATCAGTCAAGATCAACTGTACAGTTACACTACAACTGTTCTGATGGTTTGTTCATTTCCATCTATATTGTTAGCCTATTATTCTTGTTTCGCAAGTCACTAATAAAACAATCTTTTGTTCACCCCTTAATGAACCTATCTAAGTACAAAACAACATAACCTAGAACGTTTTTAATCAAACACGAGTGTCATTCAATATAAATATCGTGTAAATATCATCCAAAGTCAAGCTTTCAGTATATACTCCAACAGTACATACATGTAAAATCCTTTGTAATACAAGTGTGACACTCCGACCGGCTGAGAACCACCTCGATCTTGCTCTCCTCGCCGGTAGAATGCCGAAACCTGCACGAAACTCTCACACCGGAGGGATTTTTCATTGAAGAGCCTCATGCTCTCTGCTCGTGCCATCCCCCACCACCGGAGCCGCCGATAATACCCCTAAACCTTGCGGAGCAGGTGTCGGGGTTATCGGCGTTTGCAAGGGTCCGGAGAAGCCTGAAGGAGGGTCTGCTCTGGATGGTCTTTCCGTCGTCCACGCCTCATCGAACGACGACTGTAGATTCATACGAGGAACTCTGTCCGTCATGGTTACACCATCCACACAGCTTCTCGAACAGAAGTCCCACAGACACGCCAATAATACAAGTGTGACACTCCGACCGGCTGAGAACCACCTCGATCTTACTCTCCTTGCCGGTAGAACGCCGAAATCTGCACGAAACTTTCACACCATAGGGTTTTCCGGTGAAGTGCCTCCAACGCTCAAGTCAGTCTTTAGAAGATGAAGTTATATGTGACAGTGTATAAAAGAATATGAGAGATTGTCCCTAAAAAAGATGAGCCTCACCCCTATATATAGGGGTGAGATACTTGCCCTAAATGCTGCCTGATTTTGGCTGAGTCAGCTGCTCGATTTGCCCGGCCGCATGCCCTCAGGTATGCGTACTCAGAATGTGTCAGGAATATTTCAGAAACTGTTACGGGCATAGGCCAATTAGCTCGCGCCATGTGACCCTACGCACATGCAGCCAAGATTTCTTTGGAGGCTCTAATGTTCGACCAGATCTGGGCAGGCTGTTGAGTTGCCCCTAGTATGAAGGATGGTCGATCTCACGACCCTTTGCTTCGACCAATACACTCTTCGACGAAGTCTTCCATAAAATAGGAACATGCTAGATTGCCCAAGATTCTCGTGATCGTGAGCTTTGTCCGCCACCAACCAGAGTAGAATCTGCTCGACCAAATCCATTAATCCAATTTATTCAGCCGACCCACTAGACCGTTCTAATATATATAATATCCCATATCACTTTCGACAACTAATTTCCAGATTAAATCTTGGACATTGAATATTAAGTCTTTGATTTAATAACTATGATTTCATATCAAGTTTAGTGATTCCTTGATGAATCAATATTTATCTCGTCTTAGCCAAGGTCTTTGAATTACAAACTATGAAAAGCATAGGAAATTCCCTTATCCACATAAGTGTCAAATTCTATGTTGGACAAACCTTAACCTTCATACATGTTAAGTACCCAAAATATCCCTTTTATGATTGTCCCACAACCATAAGATAGATCAAAGTAAAGCACAACATGCACAAAATTACTATCTTGCCTCATGTCAGAGGATCAGTCATGCGCTATTGCAACATGAAAATTCTTATCTGACACTTAAAAACTTCCAGCTAAGAATTATCATCGTGCCATGTTCAGTGAACTTGTTCCCCAACAAGCACTCGCATATATGCATTTGCGTCCATACGCTAATGTTGATGGAATGAAACATCCTCGTCCAGCAAGCATGAATCATATGCACAAGTCTTATCGGGTTATTCAATGTCCCATCTCGAAACACCCGTCGACTTGCAACTTATTTAAGATCATAGTTTTAAATACATGTTCCATGATTGTCGTCAAATGCTCCACCATGCCTCACAAGTAATAATTACTTAAGACATTATCATATGTGCAAATATATAACAAATGCCAAGACATAAAATAAAGTGATGCCTCCAAATTAGATAATTATCAATAAATTGTCTTTACAAGTAAACAAAGATTCAATCAGATGGGAATACAGAGTATTCTAATCTAACATTCACATCATATCTCTTCTACTTTTACATCAAATTAACTTTAAGTATTTTATTTCAAATATCAATTTAATATAACTGAAAATCACAGTAACATCTAATTATACCACTTTTTTAAAAATTAATTATTGTTAACAAAAAAAAACAATCAAAATCAAATAAAATTCATTTTCAGTTACACCCTAAGATAAGAACTAAAATTCCAAAGAGAGATAAAATCCTATCATAGGAACTACTTTAATCGAAGGTGTCAATCACTACCAAAAAAAAATAATGAAATTCCGATGGAAAATTCCAACGGAAACATATTCCAATGGATTCCCAACTACAATTCCAATAGATATTCCAATGCTATTATTTCGGTTGGAATTTTCTAATGGATTCCAACATAAATTCCATCAAAAATATTCCATTGGAATTTGGGTTAGATTTTGACGATTCCAACGGTAGATTTTTCCATCGTAATAAAAATTCTAGTAGAAATTCCTACAGTAAAAAAACCATTAAGAAAATAGTCGATGAAATCATCAAATTCTATCTAAATTTCCAATGGAAAAGTCATTCTAACGGAATATTTTTATTGGAATTTCCGTTGGAATGATTTTTGTTAGTTATATATTAGTAATATTATGTATTGCAAGGTTAGATTAGATTAATGTCCAACATAAGTGAGGCCCCCATATTTTGTCTTTATATACATGTACATACATTTGTGATTAATACATCAAATATTTTTTCCACATTCTCAAATGGTATCAGATTAGGTTTAGTGTCCATTATATGTTTGATATTTTTCGCTCGTCTCGGCCGTCGTATAATACCACCTCCCGCACCATCGTCTCCGGCATCTCCAGCGAGTCGGAGCTCACAATTTGGGCTTATTTGGCGGCGCGTGGAGCCCATGTTGTAAGTATTTTTATCGGAGTTAAATCAAAAGATTCGAACATCGGGTCGTATCGCAAGGAAGGTTAGCCGGATTATTTGTAATATTCCCAGATAAAGTTAAGCGGGTCTTCGCTTGGGAGCCCATGGAATGCCGGCAGCTGGTTGTAGTGAATCATTTTGAGCTCATAATTCTGTGCAGTATCCGACAAACGAATGCATAAGGTTACTGGCCCGATAACTGGTTGGGCTAAGGTTCGGAAGGTGTTACGGGGCGGTTGTTGCTGCTGTTCACCCATGTCGAAGTTGTTGCCTTCAGACGATTTCGGAGAATGATCGTCTCCTTCGTGTGATTTGAGATTAAGCTCTTCCAGTAGCTCTCTCAGGCTCTCGTTGAACAGTTTGTCGATAGGAGATAGTACACGTCCACTCCTGGTTCGCATACACAAAGACAAAAGATATCATCACGAGCTCTAGATAGACAATAAAAGAACAAGGAAAATAAATCAAAGAAAATCACTACGACTAAGTAAAAAAACGAAACAAAAAGAAACACGTAAAATCAAAAAATCACGAAAAAAAAGGAACACTGAAAACAAAATGAATAGGCGCACAAAATAAGTTCTAAACCTTCCCCGGCAACGGCGTCAATTTGTTGTAAGTATTTTTACCAGAGTTAAATCAAAAGCCTTTGAGCACCGGGTCGTATCACAAGGAAGGTTAGCCAGATTATTTGTACGGATATTCAAGCACAGGAAAAGAAAAAAATAAAATGAAATCCTAACCATTCTAATTCAAGATTTTTGGTTTGTTTATCGACTACAAATTGTAAAAACAAGACTAAAAATTCCAAACTCACAACTCAAAACACGAATTCAAATAATGAATGAAGGGGCTAGCGTATCGGGACAATCGCTTCCGGTTCTCAATGAATTTAACGAGCAATCAAGAGCTCGGTTAAATGACTCGATGAACTACTCATCTAGAGGTCTATCCTCAATAACTCTTCGTAACAAGAGGATAGACGTGAACGAGTAATTCTTGAAACAACGAACACATAAATAATACCATAACGAATAAGCCTATTCTCAACGAGCCTAGTTTGAACGATCTCTCCCCTTTCGGTTCTAAGATTGATTAATTATATTAAGATGGTGATCAATCATCTAAAACCCTAGGTTAAGCACAACTCGAAAAGATTGAGCAATTAATCATGCACATAAACAAAATCGGACCGGAACGACAATCCCCTAGCCCTAGCTAACGAATTTAGCTACTCATAATGCATTCAACATCAACATTCACACCAACCCAAGCCATAATCATCAAGGATAAACGAAAGAAAAGCTTACGATTGATATAAATCCAATGTCGAAATCAAGGAAGAAAACCAAATCCACCAGTCGAATCTTGGAAGATTTCACTCTTCAAGGTTGAATCCCATCAAAAAACAAGACAAAATGTGTTCTAGCAGTGAAAATTCAAAAATACAATGTTCAAAACTGAGTAAAAACTTCCCTAGCCCGATCTAATATCATTCCCTCATCTGAAATTCTGAAAAAAACAAAACAGTTAAAAATCGCGCCTTAGCGCCGCTAAGCCTCCTTAGCTGCTCACCTCTGGCCCTGCTAAGCTTCAAATAGGCACTATCCACTATGGACTTAGCGGCGTTAAGGCACCTTAGCGGCGCTAAGGCACTTTAGCGGCGCTAAGGCCTGGAAGTACAAAAATTTGGTTTTTTCTTCGGCTCGCGTGCTCGTCTAGCATCGCTCGGGTACTGCCCGAGCTGGAAATTCAATCCTTGCATGTTTGAGTCCACAAAACGATGCTCGAACAACACACTTCTCCTCTCGTCTGAATGCTCACCAATCCGATCAACCTAAAACCTGAAATCGCACCACCGGAAAAACATGAAAAATAAAGAAAATAGGAAAGAAAACACAGAAAATACTAAACACACCAAAATAAATATAAAATCACAAGAAACGACGAAAGGGACCGGAAATACCTAAGAAAAGACCTAAAACGGGGGAAACGACACACAAAATACTGACGAAAATAACCACAAAAATGGGACAAACAGCCCACACGCGCCCTGTCTCTACCACAGCGCCGACAGCTTCAGCCGGTGCGTGGGACCCACCCTCAGGTCCGATCTGTCTTTCTAGGGATCCCAACCCCACACTACAGGCTCTTACAACTTACGTCAATAAGTTAGATTGAGATATTAAGGACCATCAGATTCTTACTTGGTTACGTAATCTTCAGTCCCTGATATTCAGGTGCAGCTTACCCCATTTGAAAGTGCAAATGAGGCATGAAATTTTTTGGCTGCTCGATTTCAAACTACAGGGTTGGCTCACTGTTATTAGCTTTGGAGCATCTTGCATTCCACCAAGCCGCAATCGGGTCAATATGTCAATGAGTTTCTTGCACAAGTTCAACCTATCTGGTATCGTCTCCGACAGACTGAGATTAGTCTGGATCACCTTGATCTTATCCAGATTTTAATGGCTCTTCGTCCTGAGTATGATGGAGCGGATCAGCCTCGACCACCAATCCCTGTTAACTGTAGGATTTGCAAGAGTTCTAGTCACCCTTTTCCCACTTTTTCTAAAGTGGAGTCCCGCATTTGTTATGCTCGGGGGCATATTGCTCAAAATTGTCCAGCCAAGTCACAACGTTCGGGAGGTTCATTTTCTCGATTTTGAGGGTCTTGTGGGTCTTCTTCATCGACCCCTTATTTGGTTACAGCGGTTGTCACTAGTGAGCCTCAGCACCTGTCTTACACTCTTTAAGACATAGAAGTGATTCTCAAACAGGTTATCCATTCCAATTATGCTATGTCTGCTACCGCAGGTAACCCTCACTGGTACTTTGATTCTGGTTGTTGCCATTACATGACCTCTAGTCCATAGTTTTTGTCTTCCTCGTCTTTCGTAACTTCTTTACCTTCTACATATACTGCCAATGGTACTCGTATGAATTTTACTCACACTGGTCTGGTTTCTTCCCCTTTTTTACACCATTCTGACGCATACTGCATTTCTTATTTGGCCTTGAATCTTACTTATGTTTGTCAACTGGTTGAACAAGGTCTTAATATTATATTTTCATCTTCTGGTGTTCAGGTTCAGGATACACAGATGGATCGGCTTCTCGGGACGGGTCGCAAGATGAGCCGGTTATTTGAGCTTGAGTCTCTTCATATCCCTTGTTCTTCTTTATTTTCTGATCCTGGCACCGATAATAAGTCCAGCTTTCAGTGGCATCTTTGTCTTCGGCATGCTTCTTCAAATAAAGTTCGTTCTTTATATAATAAAGGTTTTTTAGGTCCAGGTCATTTTGAGTCTTTTAGTTGTCTTTATTGTAAGCTTGGTAAACACTCAGCTCTTTCTTTTTCTAAGAATTTGTCAACTGTTGATAAACCTTTTGGTTTGGTACATTCTGATATTTGGGATCCTTCTCCGGTTGCTTCTATGATTGGTTTTGGTAGTTTGTTATTTTTGTTGATAACTTTTCTCGTTTTACCTGGATGTATTTTCTCAAAAATCGTTCTGAGTTGCCCATTATATATATTCAATTATCTAGAATGATTTACACACAATTTTTCTATTCTATTAAGGTATTGCGTACTGACAATGCCCTTGAGTACAAGGATTCCACCTGTTTAAAATTTCTTTCTGATCAAGGCACAGTAGCTTAGAATTCTTGTCTTTATACTTCTCAACAAAATGGACGAGCTGAACGTAAGCATCGTCACATTCTTGATATTGTTCGTGGTCTTCTTCTTTCTGCTAAGTGTCCTGATCGTTTCTGGTGTGAGGCAGCCTTGACTTCTATTTATACTCTTAATCGAATATGCTCATCATTTCTTCGAGATATCAGTCATTTTGAAAGGTTGCACGGTCAGTCGCCTGATTATACTCAATTACGCCCTTTTGGTTGTGTTTGTTTTGTTCTTCTCTCATCCCATGAGCAGAACAAATTAGAACCTCGAGCTCGTTTGTGTTGTTTTTTGGGTTATGGGGCAGAACACAAGGGGTTTAACTGTTGGGATCCTTTCGATAATTGGTTGCGTATTTCGCGTCACATTACCTTTTGGGAGCATACTACTTGTTCTTCTTTGTCTAAGTTTCACATTTCGTTTTATTCGTCATCTCCTTTTCTCATGTCCATTACTTCGGATCTCTTTACAGATACTTGTCCTAACTCACAGCTCATTGACACGCCTATCATGCCTCCGTATTTTGAAGTGGCTCCACCTGCGCATCCTGAACTGACGCTCCCTGTTGAGTCCTCTTCTGATTTTGTTCCTTCACCTACCATTGATCACCGACGATCAACTCGTGTAAGTTGTCCCCCTTCTCATTTACTTGAATATCATTGTTATTCGGCCATACTATCTCATCACGAGCCTAGATCTTTTCATGAGGCGAGTGATGATCCATTGTGGCAACAAGCTATGGCTGAGGAATTGCAAGCGTTGTAGAAAACTCATACTTGGGATTTGGTGGATCTGCTATTGGAATAAACCCATCGGATGCAAATGGGTTAAAAGATCAAGACATATTCATATGGTTCTATTCAGCGCTACAATGCTAATCTGGTTGCTAAGGGGTACTCACAAGAGTACGACATCGATTATGAAGAGACCTTTGCACCGGTTGCTCGTCTAACTACTATACGGTGTTTACTTGTTGTTGTTGTTGTCCGTTGATGGTCTCTTCTACAGTTAGATGTCAAGAATACCTTCTTGCATGCTGCCTTATCTGAGGAGGTTTTCATGACTCCTCCTCCGGGGTCCTTGTCCTCTGGGAAGGATTGTCATCTACGTCGATCTTTGTATGGTTTGAAACAAGTACCTCGTGCCCAGTATGCCACATTCAGTTCTACATTGTTTCTATTTGGTTTCATCACGAGTGATCACGATTCTGCTTTGCTTCTTCAGCGCTCCTCATATAGGATCATTATTTTGCTTCTAGATTTTGACTATATGATCATCACGGGAGATGATGTTACCGGTATTTTCGAATTACAGGACTATCTTCGTCAGCATTTTGAGATGAAGAGTTTGGGCCAGCTTCGCTACTTTTTTGGTCTTGAGATTTATGATTCCTCTGATGGATTCTATTTGTCTCAAGCCAAGTATGCCTCTGGTCTTCTTGCTCGGGCCGGTATCACAGATTGTCAAACAGTTTCCACACCTCTTGATTATGATGTTCGTCTTACTCCACTGGATGGCTCTCTTCTTGAGGATCCTACGTTATATCCTTAGCTTGTTAGGAGTTTGATATATTTGATTGTCACTCAGTCTGATATAGCTCATGTTGTTCATATTGTGAGTAAGTTTATGGCTGCTCCGAGAACCGCGCATCATTCTGCTGGGTTGCACATTCTTCGCTATGTGAAGGGCACTCTATTGCATGGTTTACATTTCTCAGCCCATTCTTCCTTGACACTTCGCGGCTATTTTGATGCAGATTGGGCTGGAGATCCTACTGATCGTCGTTCCATTACTGGGTACTGCTTCTTTCTGGGTGATTCACTCGTCTCTTGGCGTAGTAAGAAGCAAACCTTAGTTTCCAGATCGAGTGCTGAGTCTGAGTACCGTGCTCTTGCTGATTCCACCTCCGAGCAATTATGGTTACGTCGGCTACTTGCTGATCTCGGTCCACCTCAGTCGTCGTCTACTGCTCTACATTGTGATAGTCAGAGTGCTATAAAGATGTCTTATAATGATACCTTTCATGAGCGCACCAGGCATGTTGAGATTGAGTGTCACTTCATTCGCCATCATGTTGCATATGGGACTGTGAAGCTTGTTTTAGTCTCTTATGCGGATATGAGCGGATTTACACAGGGGCCGTAGGGGCACGGCCCCTGTAATTTTCTTTTTTTTTTTGTAATATATATATATATATATATATATGTTATATGAATAAATATATTAATTAACAAACTCCTTCTCGATCGTTTTTGTTTACTTCTTAACAAACTCAAGTTGATTTCTACTATACCACCTTGAGTTTGAGGGGGTGTTAGTTATATATTTATTCAGATCATTCAATTATTCCTGGCCTCTGGCCTTGATTTTCATCACGACTTCCTACACTGATTGGAATTAAGGTAGAAAAAAAAATATATTATAATACCAATTAATGATGATAGTTAATAATGAACTAATCAGGGCATTTTAGAAGCGTAGACTGGAAGTCATGCATTTGACCCTCGACCAATCAAACGGCATTCTTGAAAGCGATTGTATTTATTTTTTGTTTTTTACAAATTAATTCCTAGACATTTTGCGTGAAGGTTCTCCTTTCAGGTGAGCTTTTCTGCTCTAAGTCAAGGTCTTATTGAAATGCCATTCTTAGTGATTACATGTTAATTTACACTAGGGTGATTGACTGACCAGTATGTTTTGATTTCACTTATTGTTAAGAATTACTCATTTTTAAATGTTTCAAATTAATGTATATATTATTTTGTTAGGATCAATGGACCATTATAGTTTTGTCATAGATATATACACTATCAAATTAAAATGTCATACTCTAAAAAAAATATAATTTCATAATAAAAGTATATTTTTTTCCAATATGAAACTAGACGGATTGACAATCATGATCAATAGACGAGC
The DNA here is from genome assembly GCA_902706635.1 of Striga hermonthica. NCBI lineage: Eukaryota > Viridiplantae > Streptophyta > Magnoliopsida > Lamiales > Orobanchaceae > Striga > Striga hermonthica. The sequence continues at coordinate 16,378,480 of CACSLK010020742.1, read as the reverse complement.
TTACAAAAAAAAAATAATAATAAAAAAAAAAAAAAAAACACACACACACATTGCGTTGACTAGGGGTGAGCAACGGTTAGAGCATCTCCAACCGATGCCAAAAACGCAAACGCAAACTCAAATTTGCTCCAACCGATGGCTAAACGGAAACCCAAAATGGGTATTTGGTGTGTTTGTCCCTACTACAAACGCAATTTTGCGTTTTTACTGTTCATGAACGCAAAATGTTTTGTGTATATGCAGTTTAGTCCTTTTACTTATTTTGCCTTCATTTTGTGTTATAAATTTTGATCCCCTGCCCACGGTGGGCAGTGCCCACCACTTTATTTTATATGAAAAACGTATTCTGAGAATACGTTTTTCAATTAAATTTTAATTGAAAAACGTGTTCTGGTGGGCACTGCCCACCGTGGGCAGGTGAGCGAGACTATTTGTGTTATGTATATTTTGTTTATTTGTTTATTTTATGTTATGCAATGAAAATGATACGAGACTATATATATGTCTGTTCAGGTATTCCTTAATATTTATACGTGAATTAAAGTTAATTGAAATAATATAATTTTTAAAGTAAATATTATCATATATTTATCCTTAATTTTATGCATGTCAATATATTAGTATATATATTTAGTTTTTCGATTAACACTACAAGATTAACATTAAAGACTATAATAAATCACGGTTTACATATTGAAATATTGAAAAACATTAGGAATACATATTGAAATAACACTAGTACATGATAGATCACGGTTTAAGGAAAAACATTTCAATAACTAGTGAATTGCAATTTTTAATTTTATTTGTGTGCTGAAATTTTAATTTTTAATGAATACTTATTTCTCCGATTTTATTATGTATAATTAATTTTAATTACATAAAGTCCAAATTGAATTTAAAATAATAGTGTGGTTCAATTTGTAAAGTTGTAAAATATGTGGGTAGTATTGAAAAGTTATAAAAGTTGATGTAAAAGAGAATATTCTAATAATATCCTTTTTGGTATGAGAATGAGTTTTTCGGTTGGAAATAAATTACTGCAAAATAGGACAATTACTGCAAAATGGGTTTAAGTATGAGTTTTTCGGTTGGAGATGGTCTTACTACAACATAAATGGTCTTTGGTAACATCATATAAATAATACTTAATAACCAAAAAATGTTACTATAGACAATAGGTAGTACAAATATTGACGCTATAGTTGCTCGTGCTACCTTTTGTCTAAGGTAACATATAATGTAACTTTTGGTAACACTTATTTTATGTGTTAAAATAATTTATTGTATCATTTTCAAGTAACACATTTCAAGTGTTATCTATAACTTTTATGTAGCACTTTCTTAATTAAATGCAACATTTTTTATATAGCACTTTCAATTAAAGTGTAACATTTTATTTTATCTTGTATCACTTTCATGTCTCTATTGCAACACTTTCAACTTTTTTTTTTTTTATATAACACTTTCCATTATATATCATACTTTTTGGTATCACTTTATATTATTCATAATTGAATATTATTGACAATTAAATTTACAAATAACTTTTATAAATTAAATCAATAATCATGTCTATGTACACCGAAAAAAAAAATAAAAAAAAAATAAAAAAAACTCTAAAATGCAACATCTAACAAAAACATAACAATCTAAACATGGTTTATCGCAATTAGTAAAACGGCTAGATATCTTCTAAATATACATCATAAATGCCACCACCTCACTTGTCAACTCTATTCATTTAGTTTCCCTCAATATGCCGAGATAACAACACCGAGGGATTATAAATTTGTTGCTTCACCTACACCATCCTGAAAAATAAGATTTTTTTATTATACACAAACAATCATAATTAGTAAATTTGGTTTAGTAAATCTAATTTTAGCGCAATTGGAAATAAAACAAACTAACTAACTAACTAATTGCATATTCAACTTTATCTTAAAGTATGCTTATCAAAGTAACAACCTAAATATCCTAAATGTCACATTTCATCAAACTTAAGATCAAACCAGTAAAACCCTACCAAGAACATCATATCAAGGATCTTCAAGTACCTTCAATTATGAATTTAAAGCATCTACCCCTAACAAGTTACATGAACTAAATCTTGTAAACATTTAGTTGTTTATAAATCTCGAGTTATCAAGCAAATATAGATTTAGCCCAAAATAATATTTTTCTCATATATAGTTCAAAATAAACTTCTCTATATAGTTCCTTATTAATAGAAAAAAATAATCTTTTTTCTCATATAACCTCAACTAGGTATTTACTAGACAATCTAAATGCATGAACAATCAACTTATAGATCCCAAAATAGTTATCTAAATGCATGAACCTGCTCTTTATGTTGTAATAATGTAGATTGGTTAGTTAAGATGTCTAACTAACATAACTCAAAACACTAAAAAGAGAAGCAAGAACATCATAATTCATTCTGCCATGACACATAACTTTTTAAAGAGATTTTAAAATTAAAAATAGTTAACTTGGGAAATAAAAAAAGCTAAGGTATATATTTATATATGACTATACCAATAGGACAAGATGATCTACGGGTTTCCTATTTTCAACTAATTATCACTGGTAAAACTCCATTTTCATCTCTTTTTCAGCAAAACTAGACAGAAACACACACAACATAGATCATGACGACAAATTTTCATCCATCTACTGCTCAATTTCTAGAATAATTCTTAACATGCGATGAAATGCAAAGTCAACTGTAAAACATAAATCTCTTGCAATTACACACATAAAATATAAGATCACAAACAAAACCATCAAATCTAACGTTTATTACCATGATTCATGGTCAGAAAAACCAAGGCAAAAACACAAAAGTAAAAAAACAAAGAGAGAGAGAGAGAGAGAGAGAGAGAGAGAGAAGATCAAGGGAAACTCACCGGGATCACAAACAGAGGCCTTGACAATGTACCCTTTCTGAAGCAACAATCTGACCAACCAAGAAGCAATGTAGTCGATCGCTCTTCTTACGCACTCAGTCTTACCCTAAGCATAACCGTCAACCATAATGAGGAGTACAAAGTGAGGATCAACAAAACAAAATGAGGTTCAACATGGAGGTGTGCAAACGTTCCTTGAACCAATTTGTATGTTCTAAATATCTTAAGTGACCTCACGTCTATCTCATGTAATGGGTAGGTTATTTGACACTTGCTTTATAGTTTGCACCTCAGAGTATGCTTTTCCCCAAGCCGTTGAAAAATTTGTGATTATGATTTCACTCTTGTTTAACATTACCAAGATCCAGAAGCGAACCCTTGAAGCCGGCGGCGTTAATCCCACGCACTAGGTTCTCTTGGCTAATCAACTTCTCGAGGCTTCGCTTTTCGGTAAAGTTTTCCTTTTTTATTGTTTATTTTATTTTATTTTATTTTGTGGACCTTCTTAAAATTAGTTGCCGCATCATTTGCAGA
>CACSLK010020742.1:16348009-16360494 GCA_902706635.1 Striga hermonthica | reverse complement strand
TTGACCATGAATTTATGTTTGTGGTTAATTACACAGATGAAGATAAGCAGACAAGTATCTATCCAACCGACGGTCTATATCTTGGACCAAAAGCAATAGCTCTACCAGAAGCAGATCCGATGAAAGTATACATGATGTTCCAATCAGGGTTACTAAGTTGTATTTATTTCAGAGATGCAAATATGTTCCAATACTTCCCGATCAACATCAAGAAGGCAATTTCCCAATACGGTAAGCACGTACTCGGGAAAAAAGAAGGATTCATGAAGATATTCGCCACCACACCAATTTTTGGGGAGGGGGAGAAGTCACAAGAAGTAATACAACCAGCAATCCAGTTTTGTCAAATTGGAATAAGCAATGGAAATTATCCAGACATTGGACAAGCACAACATGAAGACGAATTAATTCAGTTCCTTAATAATTATGTCATAATTTTAAACAAAGGCATTAAGATCAAGGGACGAATTAATTATGCAGCCAAGTCCATTATCATTTGGAGTATGCAAGCACGAGATCCAGCAGAGATAGACATCAACCTGCTCAACAAATATCTGGATACACTAATAAAAACACAATTTGATATTCCAGAAATAATCAAGAAGGAAATCTGCATCAGGCTACAGAAGGAATTCACAGAAGATCACATTTGTGAATTATGCAACCCAGAATCACAAGGAGAGTTTGAACCTATTCAGGAATGATGTAAGCGCTTACGTAAGGAGGCAATAAGATAGTGGAGAATAATGGAGCAGATAGTGGACAAAAAAGTAGACATAAATGGAGGATCCCACCTTCTTTTGAAAATTGTCTTGTTGTAATAATAGAAAGGATCCTATGCACTATGTAATGGGATGGTGAGTCACCACCCACACCCACTAAGAACCTATAATGTAAAGTTGTCGGCCATGATGTAAAGAGGCAGAGTTGTATCTCTCGCCTATAAATAAGTGTCTCAAACTTCATTTGAGGACACAACAATTTGAAATAAAATCCTTTCAGATAACATTCTTCCTTTCACAAGAATTTATGCTTTCATATATAATGAGTTCCTAAATATTTAGAAGATATAAGAAGAAAGATTGAAGGTGTTAATTGATTAAGCGATAGTCTCTCTGGAGCACTGAAAGTTCTGAGAAAAGGCCAAAGCTGTTAGGCGTGAAGGCCATTAAGTCCAGAATTGTGTTGAGAGCAGGCGGAATCAGGTAACCCTCTTAATCAAGTGTTTTTATATTTATCTTGTTAAAAATTGTTATTAATTCCTTAAGACTGGATGGAGATAAATGATTTTTGGAATATGTCATATAAAGAAATATATAGAGATATAAATTGCCTAAAATCATTAATAGAACAAATTGTATTATTAACAAAAATGTTAAAAGAAAATGAACAAACGTTATTCAACCTAGTTAAAGTTTATATACATAAAGAACATTCAGTAGAAGATGAAGTTTATTTCCAGATATGTGATAATATTACATCTTCAATTATCAGGATTAAAGAGTTAATAAAGAAAGTAGAATATCAAGCATCCATTCTAAGTGTTCAAATAAGACTAAGAATTCTAAATATAAGATAATTAAAGATAAAAAATGGAAAACGAATATCATGTTATAGAAAATATAGAAGAACAAGGAATTTATCTATCAGATATATTATTAGACAAAAAAGTAGTAACAAAAGTAAAGAATAAAGGAAATTTAGATCTAGAAAAGAAAGAAGGAATAAATAATGGTATACTAGAAAAATTAAATAGAAGAAATATAATACATTACGGAATAATGAATGGAGAACAACCAATTAGAATTGAACAAGCAAATTATAATTTTCAAGCACCATTAGTTGAAATAAATCAAATAGAAAAAAGATTAGAAAAAATAAAAGAAGGAGATAGAAAAAAGATAAGTTATATACATATAAACACAGTACAAATAGTATTACGATCAACATTTAGAGAAGGAATAAAAACACCTGTAAATATAAGAGTTGAAGATAATAGAATTATGCATAAAGAATCAAGAAATTTAGGAGAAATAGAAGGAGATTTAGGGTATGGAGTAATTAAATTTAATATATCATTATAATTTCCTATACCATTATCAACCAAGAAAATTAATAATTGTATAGGAATAATATGTAATTTTCAAGAAAAAACATTAATGGAATCAGGAGATATACCTATGGTTGTTTGTTATAGAATAGCTTATGCATTAAGTAATAGTAGTTTAAGTATGAATTATCAAAACCAAGAAAGAATATATACAGAAAAACTATTCAATGAAACTAGTACTATCATTAAAAATGATAGAATTCAAAAAGAATTTTTAAGAGAACATAGTAGACGATCGTTTAGTAATCCTACAAATTTAGGAAAAATGATTGAAAATAGTTTATTAAAAATTCAAGAAATTGAAGAACCTCATAGTAGCAATAGTTTATATAAAGGGGATAAAGAAATAGAAAAATTAAATAAACAGGTAAATGAATTAAGCTCATTAGTAATAAACTTAAATAATAAAATATAAAATGGAAAGGAAAGATATAAATCTTGAACTAGCTGAACTAAAAAGAAAAGAAATCAAAGAAATAGATTATTTAATAGAAAAATTAATTCAATATAAATATATAGAAAAGGATGAACAAAAATTAGAACAGTTAGATTATGATATACAAAGACATAAGTAAAAATCTAAAAAATTACATAAAATAGGACCACCTAAAACGATAATATAAAATGGTATCAGAGCTAGACATAAAATTAAATATAAACATAAAATTAAAAGATAGCTAGAAAACAATTAAAAATAAAATGAGTACAAGAAAAGTATATTTTGATATAGACTGGGAAATACAAAACATAAAAATGGATATAACAAGATATATTTATTTACGTGAAATTACAAATTTAGATTTTTATTTTGATATGATGATGATAAGTGAAAGAAAATTAAAAAGAATAATGCAAATACAAAAACAAGTAACAATTGTATAAAACAACATATAATAATAACAATAACAATAAAAAGCAATTTAAGCTAATGACACACCAAATGGGTGCCACCCTCGCGGGTGGCATCGAGTGAACCCAATTACTAGATGGAATTTTTGCAATTCCCTAAATCAACATTTCTTAAAGCCTTTTTGTAACCTAAATCGACATTTCCTGGTTGGTGTAGACAAGTTAGCTTGGTGGGCAAACATTGATTATTATTATTATTATTATTATTATTATTATTATTATTATTATTATTATTATTATTATTATTATTATTATTATTATATTACTAGTCGTGGCCAGTGCGATGCACCGGATGATATAATTTTTTAAAAACTTTTGATAATGAGCACTAAATTTAATAGACGTGATATATATGTAACAAATAAAAAAGGGCCGGACAAATTAAAAAAAAAAAAAATACTGAATACTTCTTTGTAGACAACGTTTTTGGTTTGATTTGATGGCGAGTCATTGTCACCATATACTAATAATATAAATAATTTTAGCATATGGATTCGATAATAATAAATAAAAAATGAGAAAAAAAATAGTTACCTCTTCATCATGAAAATTTATTTCCATCACATTTTGTACTTGTCTTCGAATTTTCTGTCAAATATACGAACAACCTTTAATTTCAAGTATGACTTCCTTGTTCGGGAGATCGGATAATAACACTACACGAGCGGCATATTAATATGGCGGATAATATGAAATAGTCGAATTCTATATATTAGGGATTGAAAAAAAATGCTAAACAGACGTGGTAAATAATTAGTGTACATGAATACTTATATAGATGTTATAAATAATTTGTGAATCAATTGTCGGCAAAAATATAAAATTGGTCCTCTAACTGGGCCACTGTCTAAAAAACAACCCGGTCATTGACCACTTTCAATCTAGGTTCATAATTTATCAATTTCATCAATTTTGGTCATTTTTTATCCACCCCTGAATAAAAAACATGACGTGGCGCCTAATCAGGTCCATTTTGGTCCTTTCCAGTGTGATGTGTCGCTCGCACTGCCAGGGGCACATACAAATGGATAAATTAAAAAAAATTGAAAACAAAATAAATTGTAAACCTAAAAAAAAAAAAAAGAAGTGAAAATAACACCTAATGAATACCATGTCATTTTTATTAATGTTTATATTTCCATTAAAAAATTGATTACCAAATTATTTAAAAAAAAACCCAATAAATCGAAAACAAAATAAATTGAAATCCTAAAAAAACAAAAAATAAATTAAAAAGTGAAAATAACACCTAATAATTCCAGGTCATTTTTATTTAATTTTTTTTTATTTTCATTGAAAAAACAATTATTTCCAAAAGAAAAAGATCTGCTAATTAAAACCAAAATCTAAAACTAAAAAATTAGACCAAAATAAATTAAAACTAAAAAATTAACCAAAAATTAAATTAAATCTAAAACAAAATATTAAAATTGGACTATATGTTTATCACACCAAATACAACGCGCAAGGAAGGAAAAAATAGAAAAATAAAATAGAAAAAGGGAAGAAGTGCGTCGCCGTTCTACACTCATCGTCTGTCGTCTGCCTTCGCTCTACCGTCGCTCCAGCAACTTCGCCGGCATCCAACACCACTATCCCCGACGTCCAATACCACCTTCTACCAGTCGTCGAAGTTCCAATACCTAGCCTACTCAGACTAGCCACCATCAGTCATCTCGCAACTAACCTACACCTGAGGTCAAGGCCACCGCCTTCAAGAGCTCCGGTTTGCTCTTCTCGATACCCGCCGGAAAAATGGGTTGTCGAAAAATTCATCAGCTCTAGATATGGTGGACCTCGTCGGGTGCGCGGCCGAACCAGGAGTCCGAAGGTGTCCCCAAAATTCGGTGGGTTTTCGTGAATTGCCGGAAAAATGGAAAAAGAAGATCGAATTTTGACCAAAATTTTCTAGATCAAAATCTTTGAACGAGCAATTGATCGTCTTACTAGTGATTTTTTTTTTCAGAAAGTTTTAGTAGGTGAACGAGAACGAGAAGAGCTTCAAAATGATGTAAAAATAATTTCGATCGAAGGTGGTCGACCGGCGGTCGGCGACCGACGAACGGCGGCGGCCAAGCGGATGGGTGGAGATGAAATAGTTTTAGGAACTGCAGGGCTCACTTTTAAAAATTTAATAAATTTATGGACTATTTTGCAATGTTAAAAATTTTAATTAATTGCAAATAAGGACTAATGCTGATGTGGATTATTTAATTTTGAAGTCAATATTTCCTAATCCCGCCACAATCACACCATGTCAGGTTTAAAAATGTCATGTCACATTTTTATCCAGGGTGCGGATAAAAAAAAGACCAAAACTGATAAAATTGACAAATTATTGGACCTAGATTGAAAGTGGTCAATGTCAGGGTGGGTTTTTGGACAGTGGCCAAATTATAGGACCAATTTTAAATTTTTCCATTAAATTTCATATATGGTTCTAAGTAAATAAATCGTTTAAGATTTGTGATTTTTCCATTCGGTCCGACTTATTTTGCGATAAGATAATAATGAATCTTTTAAATGAGATACAATTTACTATCTGCTTGGATATTTACTAATATAAAATGAAAAATATCCAAGTCCTTTAAGAATTGTTTTAACCGTTTATCCTTAAAATATATAACAAAATTGCGAAAGAAAATTTTGTAAATATTACTGTATCGATGTTGCAAATAGAATAGAAAATATTTTTTAAAAATGACATATTTTCTGTTATAGGTGAATGTTCCCTAAAAATTTGGTTTGTCTCTTCTTTCTTCTATAGGGTTCTCTCCTCGACATTAATGTGTTAGTTTTTTTATTATCCGGTGGCATGTGAAATTGAAAATCTTTGACATGTGGTTTATTTATATAGATGTATTTCTACGAAACAATATAGGTAACATTAAATTTGATTGATATAGATTTATATTTGTCATTCCTTCATATGATTATTTAATTAAATAAGTTTGTTATTTATTAGTATGTAAATTAAATGGTTGATTTATAATTGGTCAAGTAATCTGTAAATCAAAATTTCAGATTAAATTTGTGTTAATTTGTGTCATTTTATGCATATAAATTACAAAGGACAAAATTTTCACAAAAGAATATTTTGATGTATGATTGATTATAATATTTGTGAAAAAATAAATAGTACATTAAGTTTTATTTAATTTATTATAAATAATATTTTAATTATAAATTATAAAGAGAAATAAAGTTTTACGGACAAATATTTTTTGTAAAGAAAATATCTCCACTAATTATCCAAATAAATTTCAGATAAACATGATATGCCTAATTTATTTACAAACTAAGTTCTCGACCAATCAACCAAAACTCTCATTTATAAAAGATTTAAAATGTTAAGAGTCCTTCACAAAAGGAATCAGATTTCAAGCGAATTATGCATAGGAAATTTATACCATAATCAATTTGAAATGTCGTAGAAGAGTACTCGTAATATGTACCATGAATAATTTAAAATTAGCAAATCAGATATATTAAACAAGTGGATATCAAAAGTCATTCATAATTTGAATTTAAATCGGATTACCAAAAGAAGTAAGTCAAAGGTTTTTACCCAGCTGACCAGGTGGAAAAACAAACTATTGTCCCCTGCAAGCAAAGAAATACAAATCAAGGCAGTTTGGAATGCTCTCCCTGTGTTCACAATGTCCTGCTTTGAACTTCCAGTATCAGTAGGGAAAGAAATGTCCAGACTGTGTGCTCAATTTCGATGGAGTAAATGAGAGAATCAGGACACATGTGTACATTAGAAATCTTGGAAAACCATGACAATTCCAAAAAATGAAGTTGGGCTGCGATTTAGGATATTAGGCTTTCTAATGAGGCTCTTATCTGTAAACAGTTGTGGAGAATCACTTCACAACCAGAGCTACATGCTAGCAGAATATTGAAAAGCGGGTATTTTCCATCATGTTCCATCTTTGAGGCAGCAAAGACTCAAAACATCTCATGGTTATGGAATTGTTGGTTGGATATTGTCGTTGTGTTTGCAAGAGGTTTCAGAACAAAGGTAAGAAATGGTGAAAAAAATGGATTGAGGATATTATTTGGGTACCCAAACTTTTAAAATAGAGACAAAGCTTAATAGATATTGCAAGAGGACATTGGATCTGGGTTAAAGATATGTTGAGCAGTGATGATCTCAGTTGGAATGCTTGGTTGGTTAATCAAGTTTTTGTTGAGAAAGACAAGAAGGCCATACTAGAAATTTCAACTGTCAATCCTAATAGGCCAGACAGAAAGCATTGGTGCTTGAAGAAAAAAGGTTATTTCGCTGTCTCTTCCTCTTACTCATTTTTAATCAAAAGAAATGTGCAAGAGTTAGATATCCCAGAAGGCAGCTCAAACTCAAAGTTCATCAAAGTAACTATAACTAAAACCAGGAGGCTGAAAATTAATGGCAAACTCAAACACTTTTTATGTAAGTGTTGCTCAGGAACTCTCCCAAACAAAGTCGACTTGAGGAACAAAGGTATGGAGAGCCTGAAACATTAGAACATACATTCTTTCACTGTTCAAGGGCAAGAAGACTCTGGGATATAGGACCTATTCAGTGGGATGGAGTTTGTATGCCCAATAACAACTTCAGTTCATAGTGGTAGCAGATTTGTTCTATTGGTAAGACTGAGGTTGCAGAGGCGCGCCATGATACAACTTGCAACCTATATGCTCTGGTGGCTTTGGAGAACAAGGAACCTGTAGCAGTTTCAAGGGACCAATCTCTCGGTGAGGGTAGTGCTTAGTGGTGCCCTTAATAATGACATGAGTTTTCTTCTGTATAGCTTTGATTTTGTTCCCCCTTTCTCTTATAAAATTAGCATTTGATGTTGTGTTGTTTATGTTTATGGCTTTTACCAGAGGGGTGGTTCACAAATAGGCGTTGAGCACTGGTTTGACTCCTATCTGGTTGATGTGTGGCTGTTAGTTTGTTGATTTGACCCGGTTTAGGTTTCTAGGCCACTCATAAGCGTGTCCTCTCAGTTTCTTATTCAGTGTGGTTGTGTGTATTTTTATTCAAACGTTGTTCCCCCTGAGTTGTTTTATTACCTCTATCATTTCGAAAAAAAGGCTTTGACAGATTTTTTTAATCAACTGTCCACAAATGATTTTTCCATCAACCTTTTTTCAATATATATAAATTATATTTATTATCTTAGAGAATAAGTTAGATCTTAATATTGAGAGCCTTATATAAAGGACTCTTATGCTTTAATGTTGAGTGGTGGATTTTAATAAAATATGAATTGATATCGTGTTTAGGTGTTCTTGATATTGCAATTTCATTAATATCGTCTGACTCGTATGCTTCACTACATCATTTGGTATCAGTAGTCAGCATGATTCAAGATGTCGTCGCAAATAGACAACATCGACGGACGTGACGCCACCATTGAGCATCTGGGTCAACAAGCCACGATCTCCGCCTGCCAGATCAATCAATTGGATTATCGGGTTGTGGATCTTTCGAAGAGGATTGAAGAAGTGTGCCTTACGATCAACATCATGGTTGAAGATTTGCAGATGAACCGTGACGCCGACAACCGGGGTGTGCGTAGAGGAGATCGCGGAGGACGTGAAGGTCGTGGTCTAGACGGGGCGCCTGGAGATCTCTACAACCACCATCCAGCGACGAAGACAGTGAGGAGGCAATCATGGAGGTGAACCCATTCGGCGATTATCAACCTCCACACATCAAGGCTACGCCTTGCGTTGTGCACGACGGTCATGATATATAGAGATAGGGTTTGGTCTTTGCAGACGGCGACGATCAACGCAGCAATAGGGGCTGGCGAGAGGAGGCAACCTTTGTTGGCGGCTACCAACACAATTGAGGGGTTGCAAAGTACGATGTCGACTTTGCCGAGTTCGATCGGCAACGACACAACCACAGACGTTACAGTGCATACTTCGATGATGTACCGCATCGCCAGGGTTGGCACCACCAACGCGAAGGCATTGCAGGTGAGTGGCAGCAGTAGCAGCGAAACTGGGTTCCTCCGCCCTATGGACTGGGCTTTGCAGTCGACTACCAGGAGCGATGCGAATGAACGCATCAGCATGACGGGACGAGATTTGCAACCGGCGGGATACACCGTAGCAATTGGGTGGAGCAGGGATATGGCCAAGGCTGCAAGCAGCAAGGACACAATTTTTGCCATGTGTTGGAGGGCGGAAGAGAGTCGTGCGGGTACCTAGGGTTTTATGTGATATGCAATTTTCCAATACTGGGAAAGAACAAGATGATGGGCCATTGTATAATGGTCCGCCGATTTTCGATGAAGATCCTCTAGGGCCCGAGGACACCTTGTCCAAGGATTTCGGGCACTACATTATTTTGGTTAGGGCAGGATCTGATGAGGAATTATATTCTTGGGTTGTGGCTAACTCTGCTATGGGAACTCTTGGAGCCAAACCAACACAAACCACGAGGATTACTGATCTTGGTGGTGTTCAAAGATTTGGAGGTGCTAACCAAGTTCACGATAGCCCACTCGACTGGGCATTCAGAGCCTTTATCTTGAGAAGTGCAGAATATTTGGATGAAAGCTAATCTGATTGGTTGATCTCCACAATAGGTTGCAACTCTTTAAAATTTGCACAACGACCTTTATCGTATTTCAGATGTTGTGCATGTTCTAGGATGGCTTCTGCTAGAACTATCAAACTGATTTGTCAACGTTCATCCTTCTTGTTCAAAAGAGGGAAATGAAGAGGGCATACTACCATGGGTCGACTCCACACGATGGCCATAGGATCGGGTCGGTTTCAAGGGCGAAGCCTTCCAAACTGAGGAAGAATGATGTAGACAAGTTAGCTTGGTGGGTATGGATTTATTAATATTATTATGTTATTATATTTATTAGCTTGGAGAATAAATTAGATTTTAATATTGAGAGCCTTATATAAAGTACTCTTATGCATTATTGTTGAGTGGTGGATTTTGAATAAAATATGAATTGATATTCTGTTTAGGTGTTCTTTAGATTGCGATCTCATTAATGTCGTCTCGCTCATATGCTTCTCTGCATCACTAACACAAAAATCCACTCCTCTCTCTACACTACCCCAATTCAAACTTGTTTCGAGATAAGTCAAAAAATCAAATCTAAATCAGTGAAGGAGATAGAAAAAAGAAGTAAAAATCTCTATTTGATCGAAAAAATTGCTTTAGATGAATTTCCTAAATGTGAGATGATATTGCGGCCGAAAGAGAATGATTACCTTCCTTCTCCTAAATACGGTTAGAATAATTTTTGTAATTAGGGTTGTGTAAGCATTTTTTATTTTTTGTATTGTAGTGTTATCTATATATATAATTGCTAGCATATAGAATTTAATAAAACATTTAATAAAACCTCCATTCATTTTCCCGCTTATTTTTTCAATTAATGTAGAACCGTTACATTTTACATTAATAAGGTGTAATAATAATTTTAATATAATTTATTCACTATTAACACTAATTGATTACAACTTTATATTAAATAGTATGTGGAAGTTACATACTTATAAAAAATTGTATTGCAAATTTTTTCTTTAAAATATTTTTTCTATAATAAAATATTTTGGTTCTTTTTAAGCGATTTTTATCTAATAAGTTAATTGACATGAGTGTCATAATTAAACACTTTAAAATCACATAAACAAATGCTATAACAATGATAAAAATAATTGTAATACTTTTCTAACTAATTAATTATTGGTCTCTCTAAATTACTAAATTATATTAGCCATTAAAATTTATGGCATCAATATAAAGATTCATACGTAAGTTAAATAAATTATATTTACATTACACATTTGCATGTAGTCCAAATTTAAAATGTAATACATCAATTATTTAATATAAATTTTGTATATATTGTATACATAAATATAATATATAAATTTTTATTTTTCTTTGTGCATGTGCACAGGATGAATACTAGTGTGATATGAAAATTTGAACCTTTGGAATTTAAGTCATATGGGGTGTTTGTGGACCTTTGTTCTATTTTTAATTTAGGGCAAGTATTGCAAAGTTTCTTCATTCAATAAAATTTCACTTTTGGATTTATGCAAGTAGTCACATGGTAATCACCGTCTCTTTTTTTCCCTTTTTATCCATGTGGTTATGCTCCCTCACTTTCATCTATAAATATGAGGGTTCTTTTGCTGATGGAAGAGACACCAGACGGAAGAAAAAGAAAAGAGAGGAAAAAAAGGAGAAAGAAAAGAATGAGAAAGAAAAATATTCAGTCCCAAAATAATATTTGAGGGATAAAAATATTAGTGATAAAAATAGAGAAAAATTATCAAAGAGATAATTTTATTCTTTTTTTTTAAGTGTCTAATTCTCGACTCCGTTTTCGTTCGCCGAAGCTCGTAAATCTTGTGTGGTACAAATTTAGAGACGTTTGCCGTTGTATCTTTGGGGAAATTACGCCTGAATCATTATCACCACACCGGGCGTATTATTGCGGAAAGAGTTCTGCTCGTCTCGACTAAATATTTATGTTTTTTAATTTGTAATTTATTTTTCAGTTCAATTGTAATTTTTTATTTTTAGATTACTTGTAAAAAATTAAAAATTACATATCAGTTCGTAGGATTCTAGTGTAATTTTTACACCCAATATTAAACAGGGAAGGAATAAGGTCGGGCCTCAAGAGCGAGAAACATGGAAGATATATAGAATGCAACAAAACCTTTAGAGAGAATTGATGGAATAATTCGTCGTCATCGGTGTAACTTATGTTTGTTGTTGGTTGTGACATATGATGATGGAGCAAGATACCGATTTATATTGATGAGAAGGGTGCAAAGATATATCATCAACAAAGTGAGCGTGTTGGATCATAACAATCTCGTATCTAACAAGCACAACACCATTGTTCCCAACACAATTGAAATCAATATAATAATAATAAAATAAAGACATCACGAGTTTCATGTGCATTACATTTTAGCATGCTAATAATTTTAGAAACAGCTGAATCCAATTCCAAATACCAGTAAGACACCTTCCTTATACGAATTTCTTAGGATAAACTCTCTTCAAATGTAAAAATTGTTCCAATCAGCCATCAAACAAAACAACACATCACTACTGACGACAAACCAACCAATCAATCATCCTCAAGCAACTCACAGTCGATCCTCTGAAAACTAATCCTCATCACATCCAAATCAAAACCCACGTTGTAGTATTGTTGCGCCATCACACCTATAGTGTTTAACCCTTCAATCTTCAACACCGCCAGACAAAACACCCTCGTATGCCTCCTCTGGAACACGGCCCCAACTTCCATGTCTATCTGGGCCCCCTCTCCCAGGTGCAACGTCACCACAGGAAAACCCTCCAAGTCCCTCTCCATCTCCCCCTTGTAGCACACAAAGCCCTGCCTATCCTGGAACCGCACCAGCGACCTCCCGATCAGCCCATCCACCTCTACCACCAGCGCCTCGTATC
>CACSLK010020742.1:16282069-16322374 GCA_902706635.1 Striga hermonthica | reverse complement strand
TCTATTGTCACTTTCAAACATAATCACATTAAACAATATTTATCTACATACCTTAACTCATAATCCACATTTTATCTAATATTGAGCTTGAACATTATTATATTTATTTAATAAGTGGTTTTCTTCTATTGCCACTTTTATACATAATCACATTAAACAATATTTATCTACATACCTTAACTCATAATCCACATTTTATCTAAGATTGAGCTTGAACATTATTATATTTTTTTAATAAGTGGTTTTCTTCTATTGCCACTTTTATACATAATCACATTAAACAATATTTATCTACATACCTTAACTCATAATCCACATTTTATCTAAGATTGAGCTTGAATATTATTATATTTTTTAATAAGTGGTTTTCTTCTATTGTCACTTTCAAACATAATCACATTAAACTATATTTATCTACATATCTTAACTCATAGTCCATATTTTATCTAAGATTGAGCTTGAACCGTAATTTCATTTCACTGCTCTAGTAATTCATTGGGCGGGTTTTTTTCCCTCCTTAATTTTAGGTATGCGAAAGATATGCGATTTTAATCGCACATTGTTCGCCGTGCTGCGAAATAAATGTTGGCAGGTTGCTCGTAAAATGACAGTTGTTTTACGGAAAAGGTCGCCTCTTCTCCGAAACGACGTCCCCTCAGTCTTCGGCGCATTAAAAACCATTAATTATATTTTACGTATGTTTTTTTAACCAGATATGTGAAATCAAATGCAATTGATTGTCAATACGTTATGCGAATGAAGTGCGATTCATCGCATTTGTTCGCAGTTCTGCGAATTTGAAGAGTCGTCTCTTCTCCGAAACGTCCCCTCAGTCTTCGGCGCATAATCACGACGCGCATATCAAGGAGGATAGAAATCTTCTTGAGTATATCTTTTTTAACCAGATATGCGAAATCATTTATTGTCAATACGTTATGCGAATGCAGTGTGATTCATCGCATTTTGTTCGCAGTTCTGCGAATTTGAAGAGTCGCTCCGAAACGTCCCCTCAACTCTTTGGCAAATTAATAACGGCGTGCGTATCAAGGAAGATATCTTCTTGAGTCTTCTATAAAAGGTAGCTGAGATGAGACAATTGAATTAGGATAAGGACCATTTTCTCAACATTTTTCAACTCTCGCTTTCCTCAACATGCCGGTCAATGAAGTCTCTTCATTGTACGGACATGTTGAGAACAATCGAAGGTTGAAGAATTGAGAGATGGGTCCTGATCCTCCTTTTGTCTTTGAGGGTACGCTCCCCTTTCACTGTCGTAGCCTCCTCAATCTAGTATATCTCGGAAGTCCAAGCACTCTCCCTGGAGATCCCACGCCTTCCCAGGCACATGGCCGTCTCACATTGTAAGCTAAAAAAAATTGGAGGCTGAAAAAGCTGTAGGTGACCATGTGCTTGGGAAGGCGTGGAATCTCCTCCGAATTGCTTGGTCTTTCGAGGTTTACTAGATTGAGGCACCTACGACGGCGAAAGGGAGCACCCCTTCAAAGACGAAGGTGCTTGTTCTTCTGGGGTATACTAGATTGAGACTTTCAAATATTTATCGAAAGTCAAACATGGTTTGGCGAACACGTTCATCTCGCAGACCAACTTTTTTAGCCCCCCATGTTCCTCCAACTTCGGCACAGTCATCCAATTGGTTCTGATCTTTGAAGCTGTTCTTCTTTTTTTTTTTTTGGTACATTTGAAGCTGTTCTTCAACTCGCTGTTGTAGCCTCCTCTATCTAGTAATTTGTGTGACGTTGTAAGGTTACTTGTAAACTACTTCACAGTCGATGTAAAGTAGTTGACTACATGTAAAATTGCGACGTACATGCGTCGTATATTATTCGCCTATAAAAAATTAGTTGAGTCGATGCAAAATTACGACATATACGTCGCATATTACACGCAGAATTGGTGCATTTAATTACTCGAAACATTTCCGCATATACGTCGCATATTATTCAACTCGCTATTTTTTTTTTAAGTTCTGTCAGTGATTTAATAATAAATTGAAGAAGACTACTATTAGGCGAAAGAACCTGCGATTATTACTCAAAACATTTCCGCATAAAAAACGCATAACTCGAACTATAACGAATAACATATATTTTTTTATATTTGTTTTTGTAAATTTTATGTTCCCCGAAGTAAAAAATTCTGACATACAAACGCCCCATATTTTCCGAATAGTTGGTAAATTTTGGAAAATATCTTTGACTAAATTAATAATGAATTGAAAAAAACTATTAGGTGAAAAAAAGCTGTGCGTAACACTTTTCGAAATGTGTTCGCATATTGATACATTTATGCGAGGTTTATATGAATATGCGATTCGTAAATATGCGATAACAATACGCATAATCGATAGTTATCTACTATCTAGCCTTATAGATTTGGATAAGCGAATCTTAAATTATGCGAACATATGCCGCATAATCCTAAATGATGCGTTTGATTTATCTGGTCTGGATATGCGATTGAAAACTATAAATTACTTTTATTTTTTTCATTACGCTATGCGAACACAATGCGAATTATCGCACTTTGTTCACAGTTCTGCGAATAATAATTTCCCTTCGAGTATTGTCACTGATTTTGCTGGCAAAACTCTGTTGACGGATATTAATGGTTTCATTGTCTATTGCAGCATATTGTTTTGTTTTGACATATGAATCATGATTAAACACATACTTGACAGAATAAAAAAATATTTATTATTGCTGCAGTCAGTCCAACATTTGCCACGGAAGCGGATCGCGATCTTTTTCATAGGGTGAAATCCTTTCCATTTTTTTTTTTTTGCGATGGAAAGATAGGGTTTTGAGAAGTGAAAGGTCGCTTCTTCAACAAAGAGAATGAAAGGTTAATAAATACAGATAGCACTTAAAGGCTAGGTAGAGATATACATCAACTTGGCAACTAAATGAGGAAGCATGCAAATCGTCATTGTTTCTTAGGTGTAAAAGCAGACAATAAATCAATGCGGTGCGTAACTTATGCGAACAATATGCGAAGTATTTTCGATTTGGATATGCAGTGCAGACAATCAATCAATGCGGTGCGTAACGTATGCAAATAATATGCGAAGCACTTTCGATTTTGATATGCGGTGCAGACAATCAATCAATGCGGTCCATATGGATATGCGAAAAAATGGCGGATAGTTGTAAATTATGCGGCTTTTGATTTGGATTTACGATTCGTTAATTATGCGGTTGAAGACTAGGCGAATCATCCCAGTTGTGCGATTATTATGGGATATGATATGGGAATTGCACAATCAACCCAATTGTGCGATTATTATGGGACATGTTATGCGAATCGCGCAATCAACCCAGTTTCACTAATTTTTGTTAGTCAATCGTGTGCAGGTCACAACTTAGGGCACCAACACAGTATTTTCCCCGTTAAAAGTATTGCTTTCGTTAAATTGGTTTACAATTAAAAACTCCATCTTCATCTTAATTGTCATGGATTGGACGTGATGGACAAGATGACGATTTGTGACATGTTTCTTTGCATGTACGACATCTCCTCGGGCGTCTTGGATAAGGAGTTGGTGCGTTTTGATCTTCTTCATTTAAAAAAAAAAGTCATTATCACCATTGTATAGAGGGAACTTCGCCCTGTTATGCCCGGTGACCCCGCACCGTGAGCACATCTGCTGACGCCGTACTCGACGTGATGATCATTCTCCAGCGGAATAACGTTGAGTTCGTGGTCGACCTGCTTGTTTGGGATCATTTGGCGGAATTACCTTTTCACGCATAATTTCCGGGGGCAAGTGCCATTCATCTGGATGCGGGACGGGGCTAACGGTGCTTTGGTACATCCTTTCAACTGAGTAGGTTTTGTAATGGTCATTAACGAAATCCATTATATCTAACCCAGCTTCCCTGTTACATATCGTAAATGCACATCATATTTATAGCAATTTTTTTTTTTAAAGAAAAAAGCGATAATGTTGTTTGGTAAACATTACCGAATAGCCGTAGATGCATGTAAGCAAGGTAGTAGATCTGTTTCAAACACACGACAATCACATGTTCTTGCCTCTAAATCTACCACGTAGGATCGTGTTTCTTCAATAACCCTATAACGTTGCATGCCGAGTGTGGTAATGGATAGAGTACGACCTTTCTCGAACAAAGGATCCAACCGAAATTGAGTCCACTGCGTTAGCGGATGATTGCGACCCTCGGCGGATGCACGCTGAACAGCAAACCATTTCTCTATCGTTGCTCGAACACACTCCAACAACGAGCAAATGGGTAACATCCTGGCCCAACGGAGTTTGTTGTTCAAACTTTCATGAATTGGATGTCATGAATCCATAGCGCCATACAAGTAACGCTAGAAGTTTTTTAAATGCTTTAACTGCATCCTGGCCCAAGCATTTACCGGAATTTCATTATTTAGCTTCTTAAATGCTTCTTGATTTAGGCTTTGGATGGATGACAAGTAACGATAGAAGTTTTCACGCTGATAACAATATGCCGCCTTGTCAAATATGCCCAAGACAGATTTCCCATAAGGGCTCATTTGTTTTGTGATGTGATAATAGCAAAATGAATGATGCGCCTCGGGGAACACTATTGGGACAGAATATATGATAGACTCGTGTCTATCCGATACGATGAGGAGGTTATCAGGACAACCATAGGCCCTTTTCAATTGAATCAAAAACCAACTCCAAGTCTCACGACGCTCTACATCACCAATGCCAACTGCGAGGGGAAAGATTTGGTGATTCCCGTCCAATGTGGCTGCAACAAACATAATGCCCTTGTATTTTCCTTTCAAGTGGGTACCATCTATCACAATTATCGGGACACCAGCTCGTTGAAAGCCTTCAATGCTAGCTCCTAGAGCAAAGAACAAGTGTTGGAATACCTCGCCATCTCATTGCAGTTCGATAATTGTACCTGGATTATGAACCTGTAACATGTGCTAGTAACCGGAAAGCCGCCCCCATGATTCTTCATGACCTCCATAAAATTTTTCAAAAGCACGGTGTCTGCTCGGAGGGACACATTGTAGCTGATCGACAAACCATGTTCCTCCCGCATTTGTTCAATAATTCTCCGTGTAGATACCGTCTGGGGATTTGTCTGAATAGTTGATGCGTAAATATGAGCGAGAACCTTGGAATTAGCCGAACAGTGTCGATTGTGCGTCAAACTCCCTTCGCATGTATGCTCGAGTTTTAAAGTAGTGATTCTCCATACATCTCGCTTTGCCCTTGCACATAACTTTTAAGAACACCCTTCATACCGACAAACAGATTGTAACCTAGAAGTGCAGGATTTGGGTGTTCAACACTCAACTTTTTGTTTCAAGTGATACAGTTGAATGGTACAAATAAACTCTTCTTTCGAAAGAAAGACAGACCCCAAAGATAATTCTATATTTTTCGAGGGTAAGTGGATGGGTTGTCTGTTTGATCCAGTTGTCGTGGGCGGCATAGGAAGGGACCACATTCGTGGCTCAACGTCGGATTGCCGGGTGCTACCTCGATTCATATATGCAAGACTTTCAACCTCAATATGGTCGGTGATTAATCTTAGCTCTTCAATATGCTCGCTATACCACGCCCTGAAAAGCTTGAACATTTGCTTCTCATGTACCTCTTTGTCTCCGTCGCCTGGGTCACCATTGTGCGTGTTGGTTTGGTCATCATTATTGTCATCGTCACGAGAATGACCTGGTTGGTTCGAACAACCCGTGGTTTGATCATCAGTGCCCCAAGGATATCCAGTATGTGTAAATGAACTAGGGCCTGCTTGATGTGAATATGGGGCCTCGTGGGAAAATGCAGAACTACCAACACCAAAAGAACTCGGAAATACACCTTGGGACGCCATCATTTGCGTGAAGCTTTGTTGCGCCGTCCCCGGAACACCTACATTTACTCGCTTCTCCAACTCCACGTAAATGTTGGGAGTTTTTTGTTCTTCAATCAGCTTTAAGATATCCTCACTGGATTCGATTTTCATCTTCACTTTTACTGCCCACAATATGTACTCAAAATTACAGGATCGGCCTTCAATAATGCTTGAACACGAGAAACTACTTTAGAATGCATTTGTCGGCCGTAATTTATTGTCATCAGCTCTGGCACTCCACCAAGATATGAACCCCCAGAAAATGTACCACCATAGCTCACGCATACTCTAACACGGGTGCTAGCCATTCAAATAAGTGAACAACAAAAGGAATCAAAATGAAAGAAACAAAAAATTACAGTAGAGAAGAATGGTGCAGACGTTGAATTGTTAGAGATCACTGTTTTTTTGCCTGCATGATAAATGCACAGACAAAATCCTCACCTGTGAAAAAGCAGTCAATTAATGAGGTGCGTAACTTATGCTACAGATATGCGATCAAATTCCGAATAGTCGTAAAATTTCCATGACGATATGGCCCTGCGAAAAAATGGCGTGTAATCGTCAATTAAATTATGCTTTATTCGATTTTGTTATGCGATTCTTCAATATGCGAGCGAAAAAATGTCGCATCATTGTCAATTATCCGGCGGATATATGCGAAAGTTTTTCGCATACCAGTAAATTATGCGATTGACTTGGATATGCAATTTCCAGAAAATGAGAATTCAACAAATAATGCAAATTATATGCGAAAAGTTCTCGCACAGTCATAAATTTGCAAGGTCGATATAGCCCTGCGAAATAAGGCGCATAATCATCGTAAATTATGCTGCATTCGATTTTGATATGCGATTCTTAAAACTGCGAAAGATGTTTGCATATTTGTAAATTATGCGTTTGATGTGGATATGCGATTACAAAAATGCGAAATGTTTTCACATAGTCATAAATTATGCGTCCGCTTGGATATGCGCTGGTTCATTTGGACATGCGACTGTAATATCGCATAGCATTTCGTGAGTTTTGGGGTGTAAAAGAAGTTATTTGATGGGGCGGTGTGTAAAAGAAAGAATAGATTTATAACGGGGTGAAAAAGATTTTGACCCTTTGTAAAAATCACTGTAAGTAAACCTCCATCTCCATAATCTCCCTTGAAGGTACATTCTCCCAAGCAGAAATTTGTTATTAATACTCACCATAACTTTGTTCCTATCTGTCATTACTGTGGTGTAACTCGTCACATAAGACCTAAATGCTATAAAATGCAGCATGACCTTTGTACAGGAAAAGTTAGGAGTTGGAATCAGTCTGGCATTCCAGTGAAGGTCCATTCCAGGATTCTCCCAAATAACCGTACCAAAACGCATCAAGTGTGGGTTGCTAAGAAATCCTTCAACTGTTTTGCATCAGTTCTGTCCCTCAGGACTTCTCTGGAAGGTAAATGGTATCTAGACAGCGGCTGCTCTAGACACATGACTGGTGAACCTTCATACTTGATGAACATTCAACCTAGTTCAAATGGGGAAGTCACATTTGGTGACGGAGTGAGCAATAAGGTTATTGGAACTGGTTGTTTAAATTTGGGAGGAATACCTAAACTAACTGATGTGTTACTTGTTGATAAGCTAAAGGCAAATCTTTTGAGTGTGAGTCAACTATGTAATCAAGGCCTCAGTGTCAGTTTCTCATGTGATAAATCTTATGTGAAAGACAGTGAAGGTTCTTGTGTACTTACAGGTTCTCGTTCAACGGATAACTGTTATCTTCTTGATGTTAATGAAAAATGCCTTTTCTCAAATGTGAGCGAACCTGAAATATGACATCAAAGCTTAGGGCACATTGGATACTCTCACCTTGTCAAATTGACTAATGCAGGTGTAGTTAGGGGTGTTCCAAAGATTGCTGTGAAGGACCAGCCAATTTGTGAACCTTGTCAGCTAGGTAAGCAAACGAGGACATCCCACAAGGCACCGAACTATATTGCTTCTAAACAAATCCTAGAACTTCTTCACATAGATCTCATGGGTCCCATACAGGTAGAAAGTTATCAAGGTAAAAAGTACATTTTTGTGTGCGTTGATGATTTCTCTCGATATACTTGGGTTGATTTTTTACGTGAAAAGTCTGATACATTCTCTGCTTTTAAGTCACTTTGTTTGAAGGTTCAAACTGAGAAAGGTTTTCCCATAATAAGTATTCGAAGCGATCATGGGAGAGAATTTGAAAATTCTGAGTTTGCTGAATTTTGTGATTCTCTTGGTATTAAACACGAGTTCTCGGCTCCTAAAACTCCTCAGCAAAATAGAGTTGTTGAAAGGAAGAATCGCACTCTACAAGAAATGGCCAGAGTCATGTTGAACTCCAAAAACATTTCTTCTAGATGGTGGGCTGAGGCAATCAATACAACATGCTACCTCGTGAATCGTGTGTACCTTTGTCGAGGTATTGGTCTTACTTCATATGAACTCTGGAAAGGTAAGAGTCCTAACCTCAGTCACTTGCATATTTTTGGGTGTAAATGTTTTGTCTATAATGATCGTGTCCAACTTGGGAAGTTCGATGTAAAATCGGATATTGGATTCTTTCTTGGTTACTCTAACAATAGTGGAGCGTATCGTGTTTACAACACTAGTACCTCCACTGTGATTGAGTCCATAAATGTAATTTTTGATGAAAAAAATTCTCAAGTCAGTTCCTCTGTATCCTTTAATCAGTTTGAAAATGTTGAGGCATTGCAGGATACTCAGGGTGTTAAAAGCTCTACAAACAAGGAGATAGCTGAACCTTCAGTCGAGAATGCTGAAGCATCAACTGACTACATTGTCCCTGCGACCCAAGAAGGTTCTGAGTTACCTAGGCGTGATCCTCCATTAAGGGTTCAGAAAGATCATCCACCCGAGCAAGTCATTGGTGACATAAACGAGAGAGTCACTAGGAATTCGAAGACGTCAGTCAAAGAACTTATGGGTGTCTCTCATTATGCTTGCTACACCTCACTCCTTGAACCCAAGAATGCTAAAGAGGCCCTGAAAGATGAGTGTTGGATCTTAGCCATGCAGGAGGAACTGGAACAATTCACTAGAAACGATGTCTGAGAGTTAGTACCTGAACCTTCCTCGAGAAATGTTATCGGAACCAAGTGGATCTTCAAAAAAAAAACTGACGAGTTCGGGAATGTGACCTGGAACAAGGCGAGACTAGTTGCTCAAGGCTACACTCAGACTCAAGGAATTGATTTTGATGAAACCTTCGCCCCTGTTGCTAGACTTGAATTGGTACGCATATTTCTATCTATTGCATGTCTAATAAAGTTCATTGTCTACCAGATGGACGTGAAGTCTGCCTTCCTGAATGGAATACTACATGAAAAGGCTTACGTGAAGCAGCCAGAAGGGTTCAAAGATCCCAATAATCCGAATCATGTTTACAGGCTTAAGAAAGCATTGTACGGATTAAAGCAAGCCCCTCGCGCGTGGTATCAACGCCTTACCATGTACCTTCTGGAAAAGGGATTCAAGAGAGGAGGAGTAGATCAGACATTCTTTGCTCTTCGAACGAATAAGGACCTATTGGCTGTCCAAATCTATGTCGACCACATCATCTTCGGATCAATATCCAAGAAGCTGCTCAATCACTTTGTGAAACTTATGTCGTCTGAATTTGAGATGAGTCTTGTTGGTGAACTTTCGTACTTCCTTGGACTTCAGGTAAAGCAAGGTAAAGAGGGTATTTTCTTGCATCAAGGTAAGTATGCAAAAAATCTTGTTAAAAAGTTTTGTCTTGAAAACGCTAAATGTCCTCAAACTCCCATGGGCACTCATGTAAAAGTGTCCAAAAATGATGAAGGTTCATCTGTTGATCAAACTCTATACAGAAGTATGATTGGTAGTCTTTTGTATCTCACTGCTAGTAGACCTGACATTTGCTTTAGTGTTGGATTGTGTGCCAGGTATCAGGCTGCCCCCAAGGAATCACATATGAAAGCAGTCAAGCACATCATAAAGTACATTAGAGGTACAACAGAGTATGGTCTATTCTACTCTGCTGATACGAACTTACATCTTGCAGGTTATTGTGATGCTGACTGGGCTGGAAATCTTGATGATCAAAAAAGCACCTCTGGTGGGTGTTTTTACATAGGATCAAACTTGGTATCTTGGTTCTGCAAAAAACAAAACTGCATCTCCCTGTCTACTGCTGAAGCCGAGTACATTGCTGCTGGAAGCTGCTGCTCTCAGTTGGTATGGATGAAACAGATTCTACCTGAGTATGGTATGAACGTTCATTCGGCTCAACTCTTCTGTGACAACACTAGTGCTATAAACATTTCGAAAAATCCTGTCCAACATTCTCGTACCAAGCATATTGACATTCGTTATCATTTTATTCGTAATTTGGTAGAAGATGGGCTTATTGTGTTAGATCATGTACCTACAGATGATCAGCTTGCTGATATTTTCACTAAAGCTCTTGATTCGAAACGATTTTTGTCCCTGAGAAAATCTTTAGGAATGTGTGCTATATGATTTATATGCATTGTGTCAGTTGCATTTATATATATATCTTGTCTATTGCATATAGGAGTTTTTTTTCTTTGTTTTAGGCATCTTAGTATGTAGGTTCATCCCTGGAACTCTTCTCTGATCGTTTATTGTTAAGTTTGTTGATTGTTGGTCTGTGAATTCTAACTGGTCAGTTTGTAAGAGCTCGTCATGATGACCATTTTAATATACTTGTAAGAGCTGCTCTCGTGAAAATAGGCATCGGGCAACTATCACATGAGATGCTTCCTTGATCACCTGTGAAATGAGTTACGTGTCTAATAATAATCGAGGTGTTATAGCTACAGGTAAACATTCTAAGAATGAACGTTCTCTGGTAAAATAAGGTCGGGCATCCTGATATCTTCTCAGCTTGTTCAAAATTGAAACTTTTTGCGGGATGATTCACACCTCAAGTAATGGGCTTGACATTGGCGTATAGTTGATGTTAGCAAGTGAATTGGTGTGGAAGTTCATAGAACGGAGTAAGTTCATTATAAGTATTGGGGCTGAATTGCGAATGAAAATTTCGTTTTCTGCTAAGAGAAAGTGATGAACGAACTTATATTAATTCCGTTTTATATAAAAATGGGAGCAATAAGGGCTGAGTTGTGTACGAAGAGAATATATTTTCTCATCATCTTGTTAGTGTTGAGCTTGCCTCCAATGATTTGGAAAGATTTATGGGTCAATAAATTAATGAATCTTTTCAATATTGCATGGAAATAAAATTTTAGGGTATTGCGTGTTATGTATCTATTTTAGGCATGTGCCCAGTTTTTTCTCATAACATATATTATTTCGATCTTGCGCCTTAAATTATTTTTGGTACATGATTTGGCCGATATTCATGTCTGAAACTTCATACATTATATATGGCAACCATGTTGCAATTTGGCATCATTTTTTTTTGGAGGGAACAGTTTTTTTTTTTTTTTTTGTTGGCACTAAATGTTGGTCAAATTTGAATTTCAAATCTGCCGAGTCGAACCATTTTCAAACCATCCTCGATAACTGAAATTGCAGTTCCCTATATCAATCATACCATCTTGTGCATCTCTCTCTCATATCTATTTCAATCTTTTATTTTTGTTATCTCTCCCATCTCTCTAACATTCCTTCTTCACGAAATTCCCTATTTTTCGACAATGCCTTAATCCAAGCAGGGCACCGTGAAGTCGAAGAAGAATGTTCCTCCGCCATCTCGGCGCTCAACTCGTCAAATCCAAAGTTCCTATACTCCACCAAATCCAAATCCTTCAACCATGGAAACCGAGAACATTCAACCTCCCGTCAAATCCACAACTAGGGTTTCTCCAAGCCCTAAAAAATCCTCAACGACTAAAGCTTCTCAACCTGAAGTCGCCGAACCCAGTGACAAAAGAGGAAAAGGTTCTCCGTCTGTCGTCAAATCTCCAAAGAAACGCAAGTAGGTCGCCGAAACTGTCGCACCCAAAACCAAAAAGGCGAAGAAAGTCGTTCATGTGCCTGAACATGCTGCTGGTACTCCTTCTCACATGAAATCTGGAGGAGAGTCATCTCCGGATTCTGATGCTGATTCTATTGAACGTGAGGTTACTAACTATGTTGCTAAACCTGAGAAATCTGACAACAA
The DNA here is from genome assembly GCA_902706635.1 of Striga hermonthica. NCBI lineage: Eukaryota > Viridiplantae > Streptophyta > Magnoliopsida > Lamiales > Orobanchaceae > Striga > Striga hermonthica. The sequence goes on along the minus strand of CACSLK010020742.1, from coordinate 16,310,330 downwards.
ACATGCTGCGGACAAGGAACTTTCTTCTCTTGAAAAAGAACAAATCGTTGCTGAAGTCGAGGGTGATGGTCCAGACAGTCCTCTTATTGTTGGTAATGCATTTTCTCGTCAGTTTTATTCTCCTTTGGCTAAAACACGCTTTTCTACCATCTTTTCTCAAATCAAGTTTCGTCCTGAGCGGACGATTGATAGCGAACACTATGAACAACTTGGGTTGATGGAACTTCTGAAGAAAGTGGGTCTTGAGGGCTCAGTTACGTCTGTTGGAAAGTATTTTCCCAGGCTTGTTGGTGAATTTTATTCGAACCTGACTACCTCTATCGTTGATTCGTCCTCAAAGAAGTTTCAGAAAGTGTTTGTGCGTAATAGTGTGGTTGAATTCTCTCTGTCTGTTGTGGACTCTGTACTAGGTTTAGCTGAAGGTTCCTCACTTCGTCCTCTGACTGATGATCTTGATGAAGTTGCTTGCACCTTAACTGGTGGACAACTTAGCAAATGGCTTGCTCCAGGAATTTTTGTGAAAAGTCTGACTCCGCCTGCCAATGCTCTACAGAAGATAGGCACGTCAAATTGGACTCCTACCACTCACAAGCAGTTTGTCACCCCTACGCAAGCTCGTGTTATCTATCGTATTCTGAATGGTACCCCATTTGATGTTGGTTATGTGATCTTCGATGATGTGGTAAGATTTGCGGAGATCTCCAAGCCTCATAAGTTGATGTTGTATCCATCTACCATATGTGCTATTCTCTTTAAGGCTGAGGTGAAAATGGATCCTCGACTTGGTGATAGTTATGCCCCTGTTAACAAACCTCTTGCCTTTGCTGGTGTTAAGGTTGCTCCGCCTCGTCCTTCTCTTGTTAAGGCCTCTGATGTACCTTCACAGCTTCGCGGATTTTTAAATCATCAAGTGGCAGTTTTTGCAGGGCTTGAAAAGAAGTTGGGTGATCAGAGAAGGTACTACAAGGAGGTTCTGGGTGCTTTGAAGTCTCGTGCCCCGTTGGTCTCTAAACCGAAAAAGGGGGAGAAAAAGAAGGATGTCGTTGCTGCAAAGAAGAAAGCTCTTGCTAAGGGGGAGAAGAAAGCTCTTGTCAAGGGGGATAAGAAGACCAGGTTTACTGAAGAAAAGAAGTCAAAGGAGGCTGCTGCTGCTGCTAAGGAAAAAGGTAAAGAGAAGATTGCTGCTGCTAAGGACAAAGGAAAGGAAAAGGTTGTGGAAGAAGATGAAGGTTCAGAAGAAGGAGAGGATGAAGAAGCTGGATCTGATACCGAGGATGAGGAAGAGGAGGCAAGCTCAGAGGAAGAGACTGAGGATGGTGTGGAAGAAGGTTTTGTGGAAGAATCTGACGAGGAAGAATCTGCATAGCTATCTCCCAGCAGGACTTTCATTTGTCTCTTGTTAAAAACTCTGTTTTGTGTGTTCTGCCTGAACTTCTTTCATTATGCTTTATTAACTTGCGTTTGATGAACTTTTGTGGGATATTTTGTGAACTAATGTGCTGATATTCAGGTATTTGAAGTTATTCCTTAGAACAACACATGTGTGATATTAGTATTCTTAGGAAGTTGTGTATTCTGCAGTTTTTGTATTTGTTTCATCTTTGCAGGTTCATGGTTTTCAATTTATCTGCCAAAGGGGGAGATTGAAAGTACTGAAGATTGACAGTAAATCGATGAACCTTCTGATGCTCGCAGAGACCAGAAATTTACCGAAGTATTTAAGGGAAGTTTATTTTTGGTATGAATAAGTCTTAATTTTAATTAATTTCACAGGACTGATTATTTACGTTTTATTATGGCAGGACCTTGGGATTGAGGGGGAGATACGCTTTCCATATTCTAAAGAAAAGGAGAATCTGAAAATTCACCTTCCATAATTGTAAAAGGAGAATCGCGAGAGTATCATTCCTTATATGTGTTTGCCTTGGATGAGAAGATTTTCCAAAAAGAATGCTGAAGATAAAAGGAGGACGAGACCAGAGTTGGGGACGGCTTTCGACATCTTTTGTTTAGTTATTTCTTTTCTTTTGGGAGTAAAAAAGAGTGATACTTAGAATATTTTGTAAAAGAACGTTCGGAGGTTCGTTCTTATAGTTTGAGGGATTCGAACTAGAAAATCCACAAGGGAGTTGTGGTCAGATAAGTAGTTGTGTGAATAATCATTCAAGTAGAGTGTAGAGGGAGTCTATACTATAAACCCTTGGATGATGTATGAGTTGTTCACATTAATGAAAGAGATCTGAAGGGAGAGTGGGATGCTCTCCTGAAGATTCAATTTTTAGTGAAAAACTGCTTCCGCAATTGTTTGAATCTTCATTACAGTCTGTTTATTCAATTTACGTGCAACTCTGGGTACTTGGTGGTCAAGTATCAAATTACAAGTACCATTGGTAGTATACATAGAAGGTAAAGAAGTTACGGAATATGAGGAAGACAAAAACTGTGGACTAGACGTCATGTAATGGCAACAGCCAGAATCAAAGTACCAATGAGGTTACCTGCAGTAGCAGACATAACAGAATTGGAATGGATAACCTGTTTGAGAATAACTTCTATGTCTTAAAGAGTGTAAGACGGGTGCTGAGGCTCACTAGTGACAACTGCTGTAACCAAAGAAGGGGTGGATGAAGAAGACCCACAAGACCCTTAAAATTGAGAAAATGAACCTCCCGAACGTTGTGACTTGGCTGGAAAATTTGGAGCAATATGCCCCCGAGAAAACAGATGCGAGACTCCACTTTAGGGTGACTATAACTCTTGCAAATCCTACAGTAAACAGGGACTAGTGGTCGAGGCTGATCCGCTCCATCATACACAGGATGAAGAGCCATCAAAATCTGAATAAGATCAAGATGATCCAGACTAATCTCAGCCTGTCGGAGACGATACCAGATAGGTTGAAGTTGTGCAAGAAACTCATTGACATATTGACCCGATTGCTGCTTGGTGGAATGCAAGATGCTCCAGAGCTGATAACAGTGAGCCAACGCTGTAGTTTGAAATCGAGCAGCCAAAAAATTTCATGCCTCATTTGCACTTTCAAACGGGGTAAGCTGCACCTGAATATCAGCGACTGAAGATTACGTAACCAAGTAAAAATCTGATGGTTCTTAATATCCCAATCCTCTAACTTATTGACGTAAGTTGTAAGAACTTGTAGTGTGGGGTTGGGATCCCCATAAAGAGAGAGTGGACCTGAGGGTGGGTCCCACGCGCCGACTGAAGTTGTTGGCGTTGTGGCAGAAACGGGGCGCGTGTGGGCTGTTTGTCCCATTTTTGTGGTTATTTTTGTCGGTATTTTGTTTGTCGTTTCCCCCGTTTTAGGTCTTTTCTTAGGTATTTCCGGTCCCTTTCGTCGTTTCTTGTGCTTTTATCTTTATTTTGGTGTGTTTAGTATTTTCTGTGTTTTCTTTCCTATTTTTTTATTTTTCGTGTTTTTCCGGTGGTGCGATTTCAGGTTTTAGGTTGATCGGATTGGTGAGCATTCAAGAGGAGAAGTATGATGTTCGAGCATCGTTTTGCGGACTCAAACATGCGAGAATCGAGTTTCCAGCTTAGGCAGTACCCGAGCGACGCTAGACGAGCACGCGAGCCAAAGAAAAAGCCACATTTTTTTACTTCCAGGCCTTAACGTCACTAAGGCCATAGTGGATAGCGCCGATTTGAAGCTTAGCAGGGCCAGAGGGGAGCAACTAAGGAGGCTTAGCGGCGCTAAGGTGCCTTAGCGCCGCTAAGGCGCGATTTTTAACTGTTTCGTTTTTTTTTTCGGAATTTCGAATGGGGGAATGATATTAGATCGGGCTAGGGCAGTTTTTACTCAGTTTTGAACATTGTATTTTCGAATTTTCACTGCTAGAACACCTTTTCTCTTGGTTTTTGATGGGATTCAACCTTGAAGAGTGAAATATTCCAAGATTCGACTGGTGGATTTGGTTTTCTTCCTTGATTTCGACATTGGATTTATATCAATCGTAAGCCTTTCTTTCGTTTATCCTTAATGATTATTGCTTGGGTTGGTGTGAATGTTGATGTTGAATGCATTATGAGTAGCTAAATTCGTTAGCTAGGGTTAGGGGATTGTCGTTCCGGTTCGATTTCGTTTATGTGTATGATTAATTGCTCAATCTTATCGAGTTGTGCCTAACCTAGGGTTTTAGATTATTGATCACCATCTTAATCTAATTAATCGATCTTAGAACCGAAAGGGGAGAGATTGTTCGAACTAGGCTCGTTGAGAATAGGCTTGTTCTTTATGGTATTGTTTACGTGTTCGTTGTTTCAAGAATTACTCGTTCACGTCTATCCTCTTGTTACGAAGAGTTATTGAGGATAGACCTCTAGATGAGTAGTTCGTCGAGTCATTTAACCGAGCTCTTGATTGGTCGTTAAATTCATTGAGAACCGGAAGCGATTGTCCCCGATACCCTAGCGCCTTTATTCATTATTTGAATTCGTGTTTTGAGTTGTGAGTTTGAATTTTTAGTCTTGTTTTTACAATTCGTAGTCGATAAACAAACCAACAATCTTGAATTAGAATGGTTAGGATTTCCTTTTTTTTTTTCCTATGCTTGAATATTCGTACAAATAATCTGGCTAACCTTCCTTGCGATACGACCCGGTGTTCGAATCTTTTGATTTAACTCCAGTAAAAATACTTACAACAAATTGGCGCCGTTTCCGAGGAAGGTTTAGGACTTATTTTGTGCGCCTATTCATTTTGTTTTCAGTGTTTCTCTTATTTTCGTGATTTTTTGATTTTACGTGTTTCTTTTTGTTTCGTTTTCTTATTTAGTCGTAGTGATTTTCTTTGATTTATTTTCCTTGTTCTTTTATTGTCTATCTGGTGCTCGTGACGATTTCTTTTGTCTTTGTGTATGCGAACCAGGAGTGGACGTGTACTATCTCCTATCGACAAACCGTTTAACGAGAGCTTGAGAGAGCTACTGGAAGAGCATACTCTCGAATCACACGAAGGAGACGATCATTCTCCGAAATCGTCCGAAGGCAGCAACTTCGACATGGGTGAACAGCAGCAACAACCGCCCCGTAACACCTTTCGAACCTTAGCCCAACCAGTTATCGGGCCAGTCACCTCATGCATTCGTTTGTCGGATACTGCACGGAATTATGAGCTCAAAATGATTCACTAGAACCAGCTGCTGGCATTCCATGGGCTCCCAAGCGAAGACCTGCTTAACTTTATCCGGGAATTTTACAAATAATCTGGCTAACCTTCCTTGCGATACGACCCGGTGTTTGAATCTTTTGATTTAACTCCGGTAAAAATACTTACATCATGGGCTCCACGAGCTGCCAAATAAGCCCAAATTGTAAGCTCCGACTCGCCGGAGGATGCCAGCGACGATGGTGTAGGAGGTGAGATTATACACGGCCGAGACGAGCGAAAAATATCAAGCATATAATGGACACTAAACCTAATTTGATACCATTTGAGAATGTGGAAAAAATATCTGATGTATTAATGACATATGTATGTATTTGTATATAAAGACAAAATATGGGGGCCTCACTTATGTTGGACATTAATCTAATCTAACCTTATAATACATAATATTACTAACATATAACTAACAAAAATCATTCCAACGGAAATTCCAATAAAAATATTCTGTTAGAATGAGTTTTCCATTGGAAATTTAGATGGAATTTGATGATATCATCGACTATTTTTCTAATGGTTTTTTACTGTAGGAATTTCTGTTAGAATTTTTATTACGTTGGAAAAATCTACCGTTGGAATCGCCAAAATCTAATGCAAATTCCAATGGAATATTGTTGATGGAATTTATGTTGGAATCTATTAAAAAATTCCAACCGAAATAATAGCATTGGAATATCTATTGGAATTGTAGTTGGAAATCCATTGGAATATGTTTCCGTTGGAATTTTCCATCGAAATTTCATTATTTTTTTGGTAGTGATTGACACCTTCGATTAAAGTAGTTCCTATGATAGGATTTATCTCTCTTTGGAGTTTTAGTTCTTATCTTAGGGTGTAATTGAATATGAATTTTATTTGATTTTAATTAAAAAAGTGGTATAATTAATTGTTACTGTGCTTTTGAGTTATATTATATTGATATTTGAAATAAAATACTTAAAGTTAATTTGATGTAAAAGTAGAAGAGATATGATGTGACTGTTAGATTAGAATACTCTGTGTTCCCATCTGATTGAATCTTTGTTTACTTGTAAAGACAATTTATTGATAATTATATTATTTTGAGGCATCACTTTATTTTATGTCTTGGCATTAGTTATATATTTGCACATATGATGATGTCTTAAATCATTATTACTTATGAGGCATGGTGGCGCATTTGAAGACAATCATGGAACATGTATTTAAGACTATGATCTTAAATAAGCTGCAAGTCGATGGGTGTTTCAAGATGGGACATTGAATAACCCGATAAGACTTGTGCATATGATGCATGCTTGTTGGACGAGGATGTTTCATTCTATCAACATTAGCGATGGACGCAAATGCATATATTCGAGTGCTTGTTGGGGAACAAGTTCACTGAACATGGCACGATGATAATTCTTAGCTGGAAGTTTTTAAGTGTCAGATAAGAATTTTCATGTTGCAATAGTGCATGACTGATCCTCTGACATGAGGCATAATAGTAATTTTGTGCATGTTGCGCTTTATTTTGATTTATCTTATGGTTGTGGGACAATCATAAAAGGGATATTTTGGGTACTTAACATGTATGAAGGCTATGGTTTGTCCAACATAGAATTTGACACTTATGTGGATAAGTGAATTTTCTATGCTTTTCAAAGTTTGTAATTCAAAGACCTTGGCTAAGACGAGATAAATATTGATTCATCAAGGAATCACTAAACTTGATATGAAATCATAATTATTAAATCAAAGACTTATTATTCAATGTCCAAGATTTAATCTGGAAATTAGTTGTCGAAAGTGATATGGGATATTATATATATTAGAACGGTCTAGTGGGTCAGCTGAATAAATTGGATTAATGGATTTGGTCGAGCAGATACTACTCCGGTCAGTGGCGAGCAAAGCTCACGATCACGAGAATCTTGGGCAATCTAGCATGTTCCTATTTTATGGAAGACTTTGTCGAAGAGTGTATTGGTCGAAGAAAAGGGTCGTGAGATCGACCATCCTTCATACTAGGGGCAACTCAACAGCCCGCCCAGATCTGGTCGAACATTAGAGCCTCCAAAGAAATCTTGGCTGCATGTGCGTAGGGACACATGGCGCGAGCCAATTGGCCTATGCCCGTAACGATTTCTGAAATATTCCTGACACATTCTGAGTGCGCACACCTGAGGGCATGCGGCCGGGCAGATCGAGCAGCTGACTCGGCCAAAATTGGGCAAGATTTAGGGCAAGTATCTCACCCCCTATATATAAGGGTGAGGCACATCTTTTTTAGGGACAATCTCTCATATTCTTTTATACACTATCACATATAACTTCATCTTCTAAAGACTGACTTGAGCGTTGGAGGCTCTTCACCAGAAAATCCCTCCGGTGTGAAAGTTTCATGCATATTTCGGCGTTCTACCGGCGAGGAGAGTAAGATCGAGGTGGTTCTCAGCCGGTCGGAGTGTCACACTTGTATTATTGGCGCGTCTGTGGGACTTCTGTTCGAGAAGCTGTATGGAAGATGTAACCATGGCGGAAGGAGTTCCTCGTATGAATCTACAGTCGTCGTTCGGTGAGGCGTGGACGACGGCTAGACTGTCTAGAGCAGGCCCTCCTTCAGGCTTCTTCGGACCTTTGCAAATGCTGGTAACCCCGACACCTGCTCCGCAAGGTTTAGGGGTATTATCGGCGGTTCCGGTGGTGGGGAATGGCACGAGCAGGGAGCATGAGGCTCTTCAATGGAAAATCCCTCCGGTGTGAGAGTTTCGTCCAGGTTTCGGCATTCTACCGGCTAGGAGAGCCATATCGAGGTGGTTCTCAGCCGGTCGGAGTGTCACACTTGTATTACAAAAGATTTTACATGTATGTACTGTTGGTGTATATACTGAAAGCTTGACTTTGGATGATATTTACACGACATTTGTATTGAATGACAATCGTGTTTGATTAAACACGTTCTAGGTTATGTTGTTTTGTACTTAGATAAAATGGTTCATTAAGGGGTGAACAGAAGATTGTTTTATCAGTGACTTGCGAAATAAGAATAATATGCTAACAATATAGATGGAAATGAACAAACCATCAGAACAGTTGTAGTGTAACAGTACAGTTGATCTTGACTGATTAGTAGCATTAGTACATTTTGTGTATTGAAAAGGATCTCAAAGAGGACCAATTTATTTTATATTCATCATCGTAAACAAACTAGGCCTCGGTTAATTACTACATTCTCTTAACCCGTAAGATATAAACATTCATGAGCACGTAGTAGCTATTACTTTGATTCACCAAGAGCGAGATCTATTCTGTTGGGTTAATAGTCTTCGTGTTTTGGGTAATAGTGTTGCGTGTACGATGCGCTGTTAGAATATTTACGGTCACCATGTGCGTTAGTTTGATGGTGTCCTCGAAGTAAGCTCATGAAATATTATTATGTTAAACCCGGAAGGTGGATGCCAATTAATTCTTGATTATTAGTAGTCGAATCAATTGATCAAAATTATTAGAGTTTCGAATATAATTCGGGGATGAAAAGGAGTACAATAATGTTTTGTTAGTGGATCGAAACATTGTTGAAGTTATTGAGCAGAGTGAACTTGACACACAATTAGGCTCAATACTTAAGAAGCCCACATCATCACCTCTTTAGGTTCCGTGCTATAGCCCTATAAATACAATATTAAGCTCATGGGATTGGAAGAGGGACCTCATATACATATACAGATAATCGCCCGTACCCTAGTTCCCTACGAGTTTTATCTTCGATTTTGTTGCTCCACCGAGACAAATGGAGAGGTGTCGTTTACAGAGGATCCCGAGGTTGACGAGCCTCCTGACGACTATTACGCGAACCCCGACGACCGCCACGAGCCTGCGTTCCCAACCGCGCACGTCTAGCTAGCCCTGACGATCCATTGCGAGCGACCAGATGTCGTAGCGATCAGCCCAGGCCCATCTCGGCGACAACCGCGCACGGCCCGTACCGTAACAGCAGCACCGTGTCGTCCCCGTGTGCTCCGACTAGCGACTACGACCGCAACTAAGCACCGTCCACGAGATCCACTGCCACACGCGAAGCTCCAGATGAATTTTCGACGTCCCACGAGAAGAAATCCGGCTGCCCAACAAATTTGAGTCCAGACGATCTCCAATAGTGAAAATCTTCATTGTCTCAGAGTCTACAATTTTAAACCGTAAGTTTTCAACTTTAAACATCTAGATTCGTTGCGCAAAAGTTTATTGTTGATGTTTGAATTTGTAATTTGTGCATAACAAGATCTCCATCGGTCCCAACAAGTGGTATCAAAGCCCACTGTTAATTCGTTTTGTACAAAGTTTGAATGTTTACGGCTTTGTGTGACAACATGTGTTCAAACGCAGCCATAAATTGGATTACATTTGTATAACTTGGTTTTGCATAAATTATTTTAATCCACTGTTATGGTCGTATATGTGTTTGATTTACGTTGTTGCTTAGGTTTTTAAAGCCTCAAACATGTTGAGGAATTTTAAGATTGAATGTTTGTAATAATTATTCTCCCAGTGCGACACTTGATAGGTTTAAATATTTGTTTAGATAAACATGTAAACACATCTGTGGGACTAGGCTCGAAATACGTAAATTTGTAAATTGTATATTTTCGTGTTATGAATGTGTGCGGACAGCCGAGAGATCACCGAGACCGACAGACCTCAATGGCCCGATCAACCTCAGAACAAGATGACGAAGGCGAACGACAGCGGGTGCACACGGGAGCACTGCAGGTCGCTGCCAGGTGCCCCAGGTCCGTATTATCCGACAACCAGAGTTCAAGTGCTTTTCGTAGGTATCGAAGAAAATCGATCGAAGGGCTCGGGCATGGCAGCACGAGGCGTGGTGAGCGTGTGTCGCGAGGAGTGCGGCAGGTCCGACAATCTCCCACGCAAGGTTGTGAAGGGAGGCGTCTGAGGCTGCACACGATGCCAGGTGAAGCAAAGTGACGGGCTGCGTGTTCGTGGCACAACACTGGCTGCGCACGACAAACTCGAATGACGGCACAGGCACCCGACACGGAAACAGCTCCAGTGAGCATGGGAGAGGCAAGACAACTAGGTGTAAAAAAATTTCTTTCCGTGGCGGCGATGGACGACCCTCCGATGAGCTATGGACATGTCTTGCTGGACCAGCAATTGGTGATCCCACGGGTTCTACAATAGTGGGTGTTTTATGTGAATTGGGAAAATCAAAAGATCCTATCTAATAGTTTCCTTATTCAAGGGACTCAATAATTAAAAGACCATAATTGTGGATTTCTTTTCCAAAGGTTATATTATGCCTATTAATTATTTTTGCTTGTGATTAATTATTGCCTTGTGATGAAATTAATTTAGAATTGCATAAATGTTTTAAAAATCCTTAAATAAAAATAATACTAAGTTTGAGAAGTGCTAATTTTAAAATCCTAAGGCCTCCAGTTCTTGTTTGTTGGTAAATCAACGAACCAAAGTATGGACACCCCCACGAGTGAGACTACCAAGATTAATTACAGAAAATTACTAGAACAAATTTCCAGTTGGATGAATATAGGAATTCATATCAGAGCATACAGACCCTGCCACCGAGGACATATATTCGCATATGATGATCTTAAGATAGTGAAATGAGACTCACCTTGAATGCGATAAATTTCATAACTCCCATGGGGTCCCTGTTTCTATTGCATGGCCAAAAGTAAACTGACTTTTAATTTTGTTCGTTATGAATTTGGTCTTAACTTATGGAAATTAATGGGTTCCTGAAAAAACCTTTTGTTGCGAATGTTAAGTACGCAGAGTGACCCTCGTAGCATACATTAATCTCTGTGTTTTGAGATGTCAATGAATTTAAGTTAGTATTATTTGTGGATACCAATGTTAATGGTTAAATTCAGAAGTGTTTAATCAGTAAAATAATTTTATGATTCTCATGCCATATTAAAAAAGTCTTTCAATATGTTGTCATTCATGCTAAAAGAAAATAAACTTATTGGCCCAAATTACATTGATTGAAAAAGTAACTTAGACATAGTGCTAATTGCTGAAGGGTACAAATATATACTCACTGAGGCTTGTCTGGATCTGCCTGAACAGTGGACAATGGATCAACGGAAAGAAGAGTATGCCAAATGGAAGAAGGCTGATGAGATGGCAAAGTGTTTACATGTTTACTTCTATATCAAATGTTCTTCAACATCATCATCAGTCTATGCTTACTGTGACAGACATATTCTACATCTCAAGGATTTGTTTGGCCACTAGTCTTGGGCTATCAGGCAAGAAGCCATGTGGGTACAAACATACTCCACGATCTCGGACTGAGCCACGTCGAGTCGTTTTCCTTTTTATTTGAACCTTAGTATTTTTAAGTCGAGCCCAAGTTAGTTTAGCTGAGTATTAGATATTTCTTTAAGTTGAGCCTTTAGCGATTTAAGAATTAAGTTTTCTCAAGACTTTAGACAAGTTTTTACATTAAGAGAGATTATCTAGCTAAGTTAATTATCAAGTCAAGAAGAGTTAATTGAAGAAGTTAATTAAGTTATAATTTACCAAGTGAATAAATAAAAAGAACTGTGCATATAAACGAAATTCTCTCATCGGAGAGCAAATTTTCTCGCCGGAGACGTTAGTATCTTGCTGAAGATTTCGATTCTCTTGTGGAAGAGATTAAATACCTATTCTCTATTGTGTGTTCTTCTGATCTCTTTTCTTGCGCGGTGTGGGGACGAAGCTAGGGTTCATCGATGGCTGAGGAATTGGGCAATCAGTTCCAGGCGTTAGAGCTGTCGGTGAAGGAGAGTAACGATGTGGAGCTTGATACCAATGATGTTCGATTGAGTGATGAGGAATGCCGCAGAAGTGTGCTGGGGAAGATTATTGGGGATCGTAAGGCGAGTATATTTGGGTTGAAAAGGGTAATGGGAATAGTCTGGCAAACCATTATGGCGTTTGAAGTGAAGGAAGTGGGGGAAAATTTTTTCCAATTCATCTTTGGCTGTAAGGAGGATAAGGAAAAGGTGCTAGCAGGAGTTAACTGGGTATTCGAAAATCAATATCTAGTGCTGCAAGATTGGAGAGAGGGATTAATCGCTTCCGATCCAGGGTTTGGTGAGATATCCTTATGGGTGCAAGTTCATAAACTACCATTAAACTGGCTAAGCATTGAGGTGGGAAGGAAGATTGGGAAGTTGTTCAAGAAAATTAAGAATGTTATTGTTGTCAAGTCAGGTGGCGTCCATGACAGTGAGTGGCTGATTCTAGTTTATGCTAGCACAGATTATCAGAAGAGAAGATCTCAATGGCTAGAATTGGAAGACTGTCAGAAATCATGAAGTTCTAAATGGTGCATGGGGGGGACTGGAATGCTGTTTGTGGGGATTCTGAGAAAAAAGGGGGCCAGAATGAGGTTACAGAGCAGCTCTCAAGATTTCAACAGTTTCATTGCCAGAATGGGTATGTTGGAGGTGAGGATGGAGGGTTATCAGTATACTTGGAGTAATAATAGAAGAGGGGAGGACTTTATTGAAGAAAACCTTGACAGGGTATTTGGTTCCTACTCCTGGATGGTGGATAATAACAGTGTAAAGGTTCAGACATACTTCCAAAGTGCATCTGATCATTCTATGCTTCTATTGAATACTGGCACTGCTCAGTCTCATTTTTTCAAGAGGTTTTGTTTTGATAAAAGATGGCTGGAGAAACCTGGATGCAAAGAAGAGGTTGAGAAGGCCTGGACTAGTCCAGTGGAGGGGTCTTTAATGTATAGACTGAAAGAGAAGATTAAACAAACCAGAATGGCTCTTACTAAGTGGAATAAAAGGACTAAGTCTGTGAATGAGAGGAAGATTGCAGATTGTACACTCAAGTTGGAGGAAATGAGAGCTCTTGGAGGATAGAGAAACTGGGAGGAATGGGAAAAGATTAAAAAAGAGCTTGATGTGTCTCATGTAGCTGAAGAGGAATTCTGGAGACAAAAAGCCAGGATACAATGGCTGAAGGGTGGGGATAAGAACACTCGGTTCTTCCATGCTATCACTATGCAGAGGAGGAAGAAGAATGCAATTTCCAGAGTGGTGGATAACATGAATAGAGTTGCAGATACTCAGGAGCAGATTGAGGCTTGCTTCATTGATTTTTATCAGTCTCTATTTACATCTGGAGGTTCTGAGGATGAGGATGACATATTGCAACTTATATCACCTGTTATTTCTGAAGAAGTGAACTCAATACTGATTGCAGCTGTTGATGAAGCTGAGATTAAGGAGGCTTTATTTGCTATGAATCCTAATAAGGCACCTGGAGAAGATGGCATGACTTCTCTATTCTTCCAGCATTTCTGGCCACTCATTAAAGGTGATCTCTGCGCTGCTATCTTTAATTTCTTTCATACTGGTAGGATGATGAGGAGCTGGAATCACACTGTTATAACTTTAATCCCAAAATGTGAAAATCCTGAATCAGTAAACCATTATAGACCCATCAGTCTGTGCTCAGTTTCATACAAGATCATTGCTAAGGTTTTAGCTACTAGAATGAAAGAATGCCTTAACTTATGTGTGAGTGAAACACAGTCAGCTTTTATTCCTGAAAGACAACTTTTGGACAATGTGGTAGTTGCTCATGAAGTCATCCACTACCTTAATAGACATAGGCTGGGGAAGAAAAGTTTTATGGCTGTGAAACTAGATATGATGAAGGCTTATGACTGTGTTGAGTGGAACTGTTTGATTAAATTGATGAAGAAAATGGGGTTCAGCCCTGTGTTTGTGAGATGGATCTTTGCTTGTATATCATCTTCTGTTTTCTCTCTAAATATTAATGGAAAGGTGACTGGGTTTGTGGTGCCTTCTCGAGGTCTCAGACAAGGAGATCCTCTATCTCCTTATTTGTTCTTGCTGGTGTCTGAGATTTTTACCAAAATGATTGGATATGCTGTTAGGAGTGGAGATATGCAGGGGTTGAAAATTGTGAAGGGTGGAACTGTTCTGTCTCATCTAATGTTTGCAGATGATACTCTACTCTTTTGTGCTGCTGATTTACATAATGCTATTAATCTGCTCAGAGTCCTAGCTTCTTATCAAAGATTTACAGGGCAGAAAGTTAATCTATCCAAATCTTCAATTTTCTTCAGTAAAAATGCTTCTGTGGGGCTCAAAGCTGAAATTTGTCAATGCCTACAAGGAATTGAGGTATGTCACTCATCTAGATACCTTGGTCTACCTTTGGGCATTGGTAAAAATAAAAGAGAAGTTTTTGAATATGTTACTGTGGCTGTGAAGAAGAAAATTGTTAGTTGGAAAAACAGGTTCTTATCCTTTGCTGGTAAGGAGATTTTATTGAAATCTGTGCTCTCAGCTTTGCCAATTTTTGTGATGTCTTGTTTCTGTCTAAATGCTGCTGTATGCAAGGAAATAGCACAGTTATGTGCTAACTTTTGGTGGTCATCTGGTAAGGAGCATCAGTCTGGAGTACATTGGCTTGCCTGTCAAAAAGCTACAACCCCTAAAGCTGCAGGAGGACTTGGGTTTAAAGATTTCAGGATCTTTAATGATTCTCTGATTTTGAAACAGATTTGGAGGTTACTGACCAAGCCAAACTGTCTTATGACCAGAATTTTAAGAGAGAAGTATTTTCCAAATGACTGTGTGCTAAATGCTAATAGGAAGTCATCTGCATCTTGGCTTTGGAATTCTTGGATGAAAATTATGAATATTTACAAGAACAGTTTCAGGAAGCAAGTGAGTGATGGGGTTAGTACTAAAATTCTTTCTGATCTTTGGGTGTTGGGTACCAGAACAGGTGTTCCATGCTTCAATCAGAATATTGATCAATCTCAGGTGACTTGGGTTTGGGAGTTAATTTCTGATTCTGGGAGATCTTGGAACTGTGAGTTACTGCAACATTTGTTTACACCAGAATCTTGTACTGCCATTCTAAACATGAAAACTCTGAACCCTGAGACCAGAGACAGATGGATCTGGTGTCCTGATGCTAAGGGCATTTTCTCTGTGGCCTCTGCCTATAAGACAGCTGTTGATCAAAAGGTCTTGCAGTTAGACTCTCCTAGTTGTAGCTACACTCAGACTTTGGATAGAAAAGCAAGAATGAGGTGCTGGACATTGAAAGTCAAACCAAAGTTGAGACACTTCCTCTGGAAATGTTTTACCAATAACTTACCAGTTGCTCTTAACCTGCAGCAGAGGAGAATAGAAGTTGACCCTGTGTGTAGTTGCTGCGGGGATGACTTGGAATCTGTTACTCATTTATTTTTTGAATGTAGACGAGCTCAGATGGTTTGGAAAGCAGCTCCTCTATCTTGGGACTTCACTGAAGCTAAGACAACAGGCTTTAGAGGCTGGTGGTGGAATATTGCAGAGATGAAAATGAATCCAGTCACTGAAGCTCGTATTTCACTGTCCACCTATATCTTATGGTGGCTATGGAAGTCCCGAAATCTGTGGATATTTAAAAAAGAGTGGTTACCTGAAGTGGCTATCTCCAAGATGGCTCAAAGAGAATGGTCCGAGGCCTCAAGCTTTTTTTAGATCTAGTTTCTTCTGTTTTTTCTTTCTGTTTTCCTTTGCTTTTTGGTAGTTAGTAGTTTGCTATGTCCATAGCTAGGTCCGTTTCGGTTCAGTGGCTTGGATTTTATGATGCTGTTGGTTTCTTAGTTTTTGTTGTTTTCTTTTAGTGCACAGGTTGTCTAACCTTGGTTATGCCTGTTGTGCTTGTTGTTCTTGTTCTAGGCCACCGGTAGGGTGTGGTTCTCTGGGTTGTATTATGGCTAGTTGGCCATCCGGTTGTAAACTTACTTTATTTGAGTAATAGTAATCTTATCGTTTGGAAAAAAAAAAAGAATAATTAAAATGAACCAATCGAGAATTTATTCCAACAATTCAATAATTAATTAAACAAGTTCCTAGATTTGTATATTTCAAGGAGTCAAACCCAGTGTTATCAAAACCGGACCGGACCGGCCGGTCCGACCGGTTGAACCGCGAACCAGTCCCTTTACCGGTTCGGTACTCTAGATCAAACCGGCTGCCAGCAAAACCAGTCAAAAGCCGGTCAATGGCCGGTTGAACCGGTTAAAACCGGCCAAAACCAGTCAACAACCGAACAGTTAGACATCTCAGTGTTGCTTTGGTTTGGTGAAGAAAGTAAATTGTTACAAATATATAATGCTACTTACTTACTACGTAAGGCGATGTGGGACAAAAGCAGACAAAAAGAATTCCGAACTTCTAATTGCTAAACGCCTGGTGGAGAAAGTATCTTTTTCCATAATTTTAAATTATGTTTTATACTTTTTATAAAACACGCACACACACAAACACTTTGTTATAAATTTCTAGTTAATAATTGTATGTTGAAAGTATGAAAAACTAATTGCACCTCATTTTAAATAAAAAATCATAAAAAATCTCTTATGTTCTATGACTATAAATTTTGATTATAATCATGTGAATGAGCTTATTAGTATTATATATTTTCAAATATTAATAAATTAAATAACTTAAAATTAAGTTAAATATATTTATGAAATATTATATATTTAAAAATATTAATAAATTAAATAACGGTTCAACCGGTTCAACCACTGGTCGGACCAGTGAACCATTGAACCAGTAGCTTGACCGGTTCAATGACCGGTCCGGTTTTGAGAACATTGGTCAAACCCTCAGCCTTGAGCATTGCATCAGACATCACATTTGCATATCGAGGTGGGGATTCCATACTGCGTCTATATTACTTATAATCGCACATATTGTGGTTGAGGTATGTTGTGTGAGTAATTTGAGACACTACTTCCGACAGTTGGGCAGTACTCTTCTGTCAGGGGAAGCAGATCTGAGATAGACCTCTGTGGTTGGGCAGTACCCTTTTGTTGGGACTAGCAGTGCCTTTTGTTATTCATGTTTCATACTTATATTATAGAGTTTGTTATTATATTGAATATTGCATAGTATGTTTCCTCACTAAGTAGTGGGTTTCTTGTCCCTATTATTTCTCACATTTCTGGTTGATCGAGTTTGTGTCGGACACGATGTCGAGGGTGGTCTGTGATTTTATTGCCCTTTTCAAGTTAGTTATGAACTTTTAGAACTATGCTTGAGATTATTCTGAGACTCGAATGTTTACTTGTTTTCGAACCTTTAGATTTGGTTTTGAATTATGCATGAGAAAGTTTATGGTTTTATGATTATGCATGAATTAAGTTTATAAAGTTTTTTACATGAGATTTTGGAAGTGAGTTTCCTAAAGTACTTAAGTTAGTGGTTTAAATTAAATTTAAAAGAGAAGTAGTTTTAGTAAGTAAAGAGAGAAAGTAAGTTTTAATAAGTGCCCTAAGAAAAGCTAGAAATTTTTAATGTTTTACGAAAGTTTTCGTAATTACTTGAAAAAATTAGAGGTATTCCAAAGTATAAGTAGAGGGTGCTTACAGAACTCCCCCTATATAAAAGGAAAAGATACAATTAAATGACTCTCTGCTCTCTAAATACTCTAGATACACTTTTCATATTCTTCCTCTTTCTAATTACTGACTTGAGTGTCGGAGTGCTTACGCCAGGAGCTCCTCCCGGCCCTTGTGTTCCAGGTTATCAACTACACTTAAGTGGTCGAAGGTTATTAGTCGCCAGTCCAATTAGATTCATGTTTCGGCATATCACACTTAAAAGATGAATAGGTCAAACCATGATCATAACAAGACCAAAAAAATCAATAGCCACCCTCAAAAGCTACAATGTATCAAATGTTATTGTTATATACTGAACTATTTGCTTTGAATGATATTACACTTTTGCCTTTTATGAATGAGAAGCATGTTAGATTAAACAAGTTCTATGTTTTGTTGTATTGCAATTAGATAGTGTGGGTCGTCATCGGGCAAACCGAATATAATTATATCAGTTACTTGCGAAACAAGAATAGTGGTTCACAACCTAGATAGAAATGAACACCCCATCCGAACGGTTGTAGTGTCAACGGTATAGTTTGTCTTGACTGATTAATTGCACTAGTACATTTATGTATTGAACAGGATCCCAACGAGGAGCAATTCGTTTTATACTTATCGTCGTAAACGAACTAGGCCTTAGTTAATTACTGCATTCTTTTGACCCGTAAGGTATTAAATAGACATATATATACAGTATATATTATTTTGATTCACATGGGTGAGGTTCAGTTCAATGGATCAATAGTCCTACAGTCTTGGGTAGTATTGTTTTATATAAGATGTGTTGTTAGGATATTTACGGTCACCATGTACGTTTAGTTGAATGATGTCCCCGAAGTGAGTTCATGAAGGATTATTATGCTAAACCCTATAGGTGGATTAAGTTCTGGCATAGTAATAATGTGATGAACGAGCGCTAACTTCGGTGAAATAATAATAAATTAATTAATTAATTCTTGATTGTCAGTAATTGAATTAATTAATTGACATTATATCTTAAACATGGAGAGGTAATTTGGATAATTATTATTGGAGTCTTAATTGTAAATTGGACTAGGAAAAGAGAGTGCAATAATATTATATTAGTGACCCATAATATTATTTAATTAATTAGAGGAGTAGGCTTGTTCCACAGTTAGTCTAATTAATTAAGGAGCCCTATTCCTAATCTTCTAAGGGTCCCTACTGTAGCTCTATATATACACCATTAGGCTCATGGAAAAGAGAAGAAGAGATCGGAATTCTCCTACATGTGCTATTATTCACTTGCGCCTCTTCTCTCTCTCTCTCTCTCTCTCTCTCTCTCTCTCTCTCTCTCTCTAAGTTTTTGTTCGAGCTTTATCTTCTTCTTCTTGCTCCACCAATACAAGTAGAAGAGGTGTTTGAGATATATAATATAGATTATGAGGTAACTAAGATAAATATATTCATCAACCCTGGAGATCAACCGGAGCCGACAACTGCCGACATCAGTGAGCCGGATGACCGCCGCCGCGAGCCACACGACCGCCGACGGGCAATCACTGGAGAAGGAAACGTGACACTCGACACGATCTCCAAAACCCCGACACGACCCGACCGGCTATCCGTCACGACCTGGCAGCTTCTGCCTTCCGTTCGTGATCTCTACGTGTTCGTGTGCTCATCCCGGTCAACCCGAATCCGCCAGATTCAGAAAATTTTAAGCTGTAAGTTTTCTACGTCAAATCTTTAGATCCGTTGCGCATAGGTTTACGTTTGCTATTGAATTCGTGATTTGTACATAACGAGATCCTCATAGATCCCAACAACCGTCGCATCCGATCGGCCCGACGCTGTGAAGAACCGACGAGATGCGACCAGCCCAGCGACGCACTCGACCACCAATACGACCCCATTGTGCGACACTACCCGACCCAGACTTCCATTTGTGTGATCCAGCTCATGTTCGTGTGCTCGGGGTCAACCCGGATCCACCATATTCAGAAAATCTTAAGCTGTAAGTTTTCTACGTCAAACCTTTAGATCCGCTGCGCATAGGTTTACGTTTGGTATTGAATTCGTGATTTGTACATAACGAGATCCTCACAAATCCTAGCATAAAAAACATGCATTTTAAACTAAATTGAACCCAGAAAAATGGTACAAGTGATTTCTTTTTATTATTATTATTATTTTTTTTGCCAGAACGATATAGAAACTATTATAAACCAAACGCACAAATGTGCGAAAACAAATACAGCTCCCAATGGGAGAAGGAAAAGCAACTAAAAGCTGAATAAAATAGGAGGACAGGTCCGATGACCGCCTAGAATCCCGATACTAGCAACGCTAGAAACCTAAAAAGACTCACTGAACAACAACACCACAAATCACAAGAACTACAACACAAAGCACCCCACAGGAGAATAGAGACAAGAGCTGCTCCCAACAGGAGAATAAATTTGCTCCCTCTCACACTGAGGCCAACGTCCCAAACCAAAAAGATCAGAAGAAATACTCAGAAAAATACCCAGACCCAAAACACAACCTAACATAGATACAAAACAAACGAAAAAGAAAACAATACCACTAAATAACCAGCAAAAGAAAAACTACACAACTTAAAGAGCCCTTCCAAAGCAGCAACACCTAACCAAACAGGCAGAATCAAGTCGACCGTGAATCCTGCAGCCAGAAGCACCGACCCCGAAACTGCCAAAACCACGGGAAACCACCAAGCCAACCCTCGCCACGGCCACAACACCAATTTGTCCCAAAAAGGCAAGAAAGTGTCACGGCCCCAGCCCCGACCCCAAATCACTTGGAATCAGCCCAAGACCACCACTCCGCCGCAGCACCTCCCCAACCAACACCACTGGCAGAAGAAGAATGCGACGGCCCCCAGTGACCCAAAAATCGAGTACCAGGGGGAGGCTGCCTTGAGAAGCAACGCCAATCGCCCAACAACAACGTCGCCGAGTAATTGGACCGCGTCTCTCCCCAAGAACCGCACCACGGCTCCTCCTCCGCAAAAAAGAGAAGAATAAAACCTGAATTGAAGGACGTGCACCGAGATAGATGGTGACCATCCTCGAGAGGCGAGACCCATCTCCTTTGAAATTGGAATGAGGAGCGGAAAAAAAGGGGTCGGGATCCAAGCGCCAAGGGCCAGCGACCGCCGGCTAGGCGCGATGGCCGTTGAGGAAGGCCGAAACCTGCAAAACAGAAGACGACAGGGAGAGTTTGGGCTAAAGGTTTTTTATCGGGGAAGGAAGGGTTTGGTACAAGTGGTGATAGTGTTAAAAACTGATGCTCAAATAAAGCTAGAAAAATCTACACAATTCTTAAATGATAGCCTAGAGAAATCTAGATAATTATGTAATAAAAATCTTGGAACTTTATGGCGTTCAAGAAAAATCCACCGATTTAGTGGTTCTATAAATAGGGACCCTGGTTGATCAATTTGTGTGTAACAAAACAAATAGAAATAAAAAGTGCTTTACATTGTAAAGCATTCCCCCACTTTACAAATTATATTAACTAACATGTTAAACGTTCTAATTCCATTTCATCCATATATATTACTTACCCTCAGAAATCATAAGGTATTTATTCTAAATCCATAAGTGGTATCAGATCCCGGTTGGATCAATATCAGGGCGAAACTATTTTTACATATCTTGGCCAAATACCTACTTTTACATATCCTCATACTTTCACATATTCTACTTAATCTTTTATATGGTCACTTCCCAAAGCACCCATCAAATACCAATTTCTATTTTCTCCGGCGAAGTTACAACTATTGGTCCATTAAAATGATGACATATTTTATGTTCCAAGGCCTATGGAATATTGTCGATAACGAGTATACTATTCTCGATGACACATTCATTTTGTCTACGGCGGACAAAGAAAAATTTTACCGAGAGAAGGAAAAAGACATTTTGGTCCTCTTCATACTACAAATAGCTATGACGGAGTCCCTGTTTCCAAGAATCAGTGGAACACAAACATCAAAGGAGGTGTGGGATACTGTAGAGGAATAATATCATGGTAGTGACAAGGTACACCATCTAAAATTACAAACTCTAAGAAGAGTTTTATAAAATATGGAGATGAAAGAATTTGTGACCGTAAAAGTTTACTACACTCGGTTAACTGTAGTAAATCAACTAAAAGTGTATGGAGAAAATATCACTAACAAAAGGATGATAGAAAAAGTTCTAATTACTCTACCAGCTAAATATGACACTATCGTCACGACGACAGAAGAAACTAAATATTTGGATAAATTGACAATGACTGAATTAATAAGTTTACTTGAAGCCTATGAGAAAAGACCGAGTATGCGTGAAAATGACACAATAGACAATGCATTTCAGTCAAAACTAAATCTACGATATCAGAATTCTAAAATTGGGGGAAAAAAATCGGATAAAATAACAAAAATATATATCAATGTGGAAATAATAATAATCTACAGAAAAAAAGATTTTCGCCTTGTAGAGTTTGCAAGAAGACTAACCATCACGTGAAGGATTGTTGATACTGAGATAAACCAAAATGTAAAAATTGTGCTAAATTCGGTCATATGGAGAAAAATTGTTGCACCAAGAGACATCATGCAAATTTCTCTGAAGAAAATGAAAAAGGAGAAAATTTGTGATGCAGAATAAATATAAGTATTTATTATTATTATTATTATTATTATTATTATTATTATTATTATTATTATTATTATTATTTAATAATTAGTAGTTGCTTAGGGAATAAGCTAAGTTTAGGGTTAGGGCTTTATTTAAAGGGAGTTATGATTTGTTATTGGGGAGTAGAGTTTGAGAATTAAAATTGATCGTGATTTCTTTTGGGAGAGTATCCCGTGTTCTGGAGAGAGTATCTCCTTTTATCTTCCCATTCGTTCACGCCTTCCCTACATCAGTCGGTATCAGCAGTCAGCCCATGTGCCAGCGGTGACCGCTGGGCCCACAAGGGGGGGTGGATGATGCAGCGCATCCCACATCGGGTTTGAAAGGAAACGAAGCAGGCCTTATATGCGGATGTGGATACCTTCACTAGTAAGACGCGTTTTGGTGGGTGTGTATTGAAGCCCAGCCAAAAACAAAGCCGTGCGGGTGGCGGAAGTAGCCCAAAGCGGACAATATCTTACTAGGGTCTATGATCATCGGGTTTGAAAGGAAACGAAGCAGGCCTTATATGAGGATGTGGATACCTTCACTAGTAAGACGCGTTTTGGTGGGTGTGTATTGAAGCCCAGCCAAGAACAAAGTCGGGCGGGTGGCGGAAGTAGCCCAAAGCGGACAATATCTTACTAGGGTCTGCATCAATTTGTTATTCTGTGCAACACATGCAACATCGGAAGAGAAAAATGATATTTGGTTTCTAGATAGCGGTTGCAGCAACCATATGACCAGACATGAAAAGAAATTCAAAAATATTGATAGATCAATAAATTCATAAGTTTGATTGTGCAATGATGATCTAGTAAAAGTGGAAGGCAAAAGCTCAATGAAGGTCGAGACTGAAAAAGGTACTCGTCTCGTCGAAGATGTGCCGCTAGTAAGCTTGAAACTAATTTACTCAGTGTGGGACAAATGGTAGAAAGAGGATACACACTACTCTTCAAAGACAACTCTTGAACTATTTATGACAACAAAAATTATCCCATAGTTGTAGTAAAAATGCAACAAAAAGAGAAAAATTCTGCTCCATTGGAAATTCATAGAAGCAGTACTAAAAGCCCGATAAGAACAATCTTGGCTATGGTACCGAAGGTTCGGGAACTTCAACTTTAATGGACTAAAACTGCTCCATCAGAAAAATATGATGAAAAATCTACCGGCCATCCAAATGAACGAAAATATCTACGAAATGTTCATGGAGAGCAAGCAACATAAGAAACCATTTCTTTAAAGCTAAGCAGGAAGAGCCAAACAAATACTAGAGCTGGTGCATATAGATATGTGCAGACCAATGAGGACACCAACCTTCGAGAAGAATAGGTACTTTATCCTCTTTATTGATGACTACATGGCATTTTTGTGCTTATTTTTGTGTGCTTTATGTTCTTTTAGTTAGGTCTTTTTAGGTTCATTTTAGTGTCGACCAATCTGTTTTATCGTATTTGTGCATTTTTATTCTCTTCATGTGTTTTTGTATTTTTTCCGTATTTTCTTACGTATTTTGGTGTTGTTTAGGTCCTCATTGTTTGAGTTCGGGAAGATGAGACATTTTCGAGACATTTTTTAGCCGACCTCACCATATCCAAGCCATGATCCGAACCAATCGAGTTGTCCGAGTCATTTTATCGAGCTATCAGAGCACTCGAGAGAGCCATTAGAAGATGCGAGCACTCACAGCGAAATCCCGTTCGTGCCTAGCGAACCAAGGTGAGCTTGAGAGAACCTTCGCACTCTCTGTGTACTCACTTTCGCGTGCCGCAAACGCGATCCTGCTGGCCACTACTTCTTAGCTCTCTATGCGAAACTGATTTCACAAGCCGCGAAAGCACCTTACCAGCACCAAATAATGTCACACTCTCTGCGAAACTAATTTCGCGGCCGGCAAAACGAGAGCCCTAGCAGCCCATCTCCCTACACTCACACCAAACTTGTGGTCGCGACCCGCGAAAGCTCCCGTGTAGGTCATCTTTCACTCCAACTTGCTGCGAACCATGATGCAAGACCCACGAATTTCAGAATTTCACTAATTGTGTGTGTTTTAGTGTGTGTTTATGGTGTAGCTATAAATAAACATTGTGATTTGTATTTTTAATAGAACCCCTCATTTCTCAACTTTTAAGTTTGGAAATCCTCTCTATTTTCTCTTTTATTTTTATGCTTTGGTTTGGAGGTCTATGACTCAATTTTTCCGGCAAAATTCTGGCAACCTTTTTTTTAATCAAGATTCGAGTTTTACGCACAATTTTTGTCTGGGCATGCGATAGGAGAGTAAGTAACTTGATTAGGGCTTACTACTTCGAGTTTGTTTTTTGAATATGTGTTGATGCTCGATTTTGGTTTTTTGCTTTGTTTTCGTTGCTTGTTAAAGTGTGTTAGGATTTGATACGTTCTTATCTAGTATAAGGGCCTCGACTTTGCTCAAAGTGTGAAGATTTAGTGTAAAAAGCTCGTGTTAGAAAACCTAGGATCACTTGGCTCGCATGTTTTCTGTTGTTTATTTTTGTTTTCTTGAGTTATGGATACTCCGTGCAACCAAAGATTAGATCTTTCTCCCTATCCTTGCATCTTTCATCATTTGTTCATAGATTCTTCGTTTAATTCTGTCCAATCCAATCCCATTAAGCGAGTAGAATGTTTAGGACCTTGTTTTTAGTTATGTTATTTTGACGACTCGACAACGAATGAAGCTCCAAATACCCTTCCTTAGAGAACGACCCGAGTCGGGTAGCTCGGTTACCATTTATCCACAAAAACTATGAACACTACATAAGAATGACTTGGGTGTATTTCATGAAAGAAAGGTCTAATGTCTTCTCTATTTTCGAGAAATTCAAAAGCCTCGTAAAAAATCAGAGTGAAAGAAGAATTAAAGTTCTCCGGCGTGACCGAGGAACAAAATACACTTCCAAGGAGTTCAAAAAATTCTGCAAGGATGAGAAGTCAACCATCAACTAACTGTCAGCTACACTCGAGAACAGAATGGCGTGTCAAAGAAGAAAAACAGAACCATGCAAGAGATTGTCAGGACAATGCTAGCGGAGAAGAACATGCCCAAAGAATTTTGAGCAGAAGTTGTATATACACTGCAGTCTATCTACTAAATGTTTTTCCTATTTTTGTTGCATTTTTTGTTTTTTTGTCTATCTTTTTTCCCCCGTTTTAGGTCTTTTCGTTGGTTTTTAGTTCGTTTTGTGGTTTGTTTGGTGTTTTCTTTTATTTTAGGTTATATATGTTTTTGTTTCTATTTTCCAGTTTTCTTTGTGTTTTTGTCGTTTTTGGCGTGCACGTCAGAAGCTTCGGGTGGATATGATTTCAAGAATAAATTGGTTGCAAAAGCATAATTGGATAGAAGGTTTCGTTGCGACCCATAAGAAAAAATTGACACTCAATTCTGAGTTCGGAAGAGCCCGTGGCACAAAGTCACGCACACAACACCAGTTTTCTTCTCCGCGGCCCGTGGAGGAATCCCGTGGCCGCGGAATGGTTCTGCAGTTGTGAGCTCGCGGACGCGACCAGACTTTTTTAAAACCCGTTTTGGTTGATTTTTTTGAGTACTTTTCATGGGGATACGTTCCCAGACCTAGATATTCAACTCCAAACTATTTTTGTAACGCCCCACTTTTATTTGACAAAAGTCAAGGACTTTTCAAAAATTCAACGGGAATTTTTTTTTTCGAAATTCTATTCATAAATCGTTTGGCGTTACTCGACATATAACCAACATTTACAAACTTCCGTAATTAATTACTCGCAAGTAATTTAAACATCATCAAATATCCAGAGTCAAATCGAAACTACCCTCACAGGGTTTTAAACAAAGTTCCGAAATCGATTATTAGCAAACAGGGCATCTCCCCAAACCAGTGTTTGAACTTCTCAAATCATAAATAATCCAGAGGTCAACATAATGACAAAAATAATCATAATATAGCAACACAGAAGCTACATAATGAGGTCCGGTCAAATGACTGACCACCACTCGTCTGTCGCCGCCATGCAGCCGCCGGCTCAACCTGCATCCATGAAGAGCAGGTGGGGATGAGCACAGATGGAATCCATCGTGCTCACCACTATGCAATGAACAGTTATAATAAATGAGTACAAACAGTAAATATGGCATGGTCACAAGTATGAAGATAGACAATCAAAATTTTCCCATCTCCTATCCAGAGTCAATTACATATCTCATGTGCACACCTATAAGAATAGACTATATTTGGTCCACGTGTTATCTCCCGCGGGAACTCTAACGTTGCCAAAGTAGGAGAACATCCGTCAACCCCGAGGGTTTTAGACAGAAATCCACTGTCAACCTCGAGGGTATTAGACAGGTCTGCCAACCTCGAGGGTTTTAGGCAAGAATTCCATCACCGACCAAGGCTCATGCGTCCTTGCGAAGGACAAAGAGGAGATTACCCACTCGGGGTACGTTCTATGTAACACCCCGAGTTTTATTAATAAAGGAAAATACTAGCTTTTAATGTTAAGCTAACCTTTGTTAATGAATAATCATGTTCATGTTCAAGTTCAGGTTAATCAGCTAGTTATATTCCAAGTTCGACGTTAAGTCAATATATATCCGGTTAATTTTATTTATTAACCGAGTCAAAGATAGTAATTAATCTCAGTCCGTTTATATTAATAAATGGACATCAGCAGGTTGGGATTAATTATTCCAATATTGACGTATTAATTAAATTAATCGTCAAAAGTTAAGTTCAAGCCATTTATTCAGTTTCCGTTAAAGTCCGACTATTAGTCGATAAATTATTCGGATTAATTATCTAAGTCAAGATTCTTCGAAATTATTTTCGAAGTCATGTTCATGTTCGGAGTAAGTTAAGTATTTAAGTACCAAGTTTAGTCAAATAATCATGCATTATCCAATAATTAAGCATGTTAAGTTAAGCTTAATTAAGGGTTAATCATGCCAAATACTATCCTAAGTGCCGTAAGGATTTTGGGACAAGTCATGTGGAAATTCATGAAATATTAAGCTTGAGGTGTCATTGTCTTAGAGCTTAAATGATGACTAATCTCATGTTTAGATGACTAAGCGTTTTTTAACACCTCTTAAGCCTTAAGCTTTCAACATTTGGCACAAATTCATTAGCCAAAAGAATTCTCCACCTCTTCACTTATTTTTCATTCGGTCATGTATATAAGCTAAGTGTTGGGGAGGAAAAACTGTTACTTAAGCATTATTTCCAGCCACAATTAAGAGAGTTCATAGAGAGATTAGTTAGTTATCTTCTCGCATAATTGTGAGCTTAAGACCGCAAGACACGCACGGGAAGCTAGCACGCGCACGAGCACCGTACCGAGCGAAATTCTACCGAGCGACCGAAGAGGTATCTTTGTCTGTATCACCTATTCATGTTAATCTAATCATGATAGGTTCATAATGTTCAAGCACATCCATTAGTTCATAAGCAAAGCCAAGTTAGATTCGGTTTAGGCCATGTTAGGCCGTGACCGAGTGATATTTGTTTTACCCGACAACTCCCGAGCAAATTATGTTCATTTGATCGTGTTATGTCCGTATAGGTTCAGTTGGTTTAAGTTTGTCGGGAGAAATTCATGTTCGATCGAGAAAAATGGCTCAACGCCATGGGCGGCGCACGAGCGCACGCCACCGGTCATTCAAGTTCATCGTATAAAAGGTCATGAATTTGAGTATATTCAGTAAATTTGATTGTGTTATGTTAAGTTATGTTAAATCACGTTAATGTTATCGGAGAAAGTCGTCAGACGACCGGCGAGGGTCGGTTGTGATTGCGCTGGCCGCATGTAGTGGCCGCAGCGTACCGGCAGTCATGCGTGCGGTTCGAGTGATGTGCGTGTATGCGGTGTGGGCGTCGCGCATATCACTACCCGCAACAGGTAGCAGTTGGCAGTGCGCGTGCGCACGCCAACGTCCAGTCTTGCATGCCAGCGTGCGGTAACGCACGCCAGCATGCAGCAGTTGGCCTC
>CACSLK010020742.1:16244848-16256341 GCA_902706635.1 Striga hermonthica | reverse complement strand
ATAGCTGATGGGCCGAGTCGACATCGTTTATCTCGACCTAGTGGGGTCGTCTGCAGCCTTTAGTCGAGCAATCTCTAGCTGAACCGGACCACGACAATAGGGCTATATCAATTGTCATTTTATTCGAGATGCACTTCATCATGGTCTCATCTCTACATGTCATGTCCCTACTGTGCTCAGTTGGCGGATATCTTTACCAAGGCTCTTGGGAAGCGTGAGTTTGATTATTTTCTCAGCAAGTTGGGCATTCGAAATCTGCATGCTCCAACTTGAGGGGGGCTGTTAGTGTACATGATATGTTATGTATTTTGTGTATTTACTTCTTTAGCCTTAGTTTCTTGGTAGGGAAGTTATTCCTTGTAAACCAACCCCAATCTTTGGTGTATATATTATGAGTGGCGGCTCTCTCTCGCAGCAGATCAGTTGACCGATTTCACTATTGTGTTCTTTTCTTATTTTGTCACGATTTTATCTTAATTTTTATATAATGCAATTTGGTGCGGTTCGGTGAAAAACCGCAAGGAACCGAACAAAATCGTAAACCAAACTTATAAAAAACTATAACCGCACCGCACCGCACCGCAATGAAGGGAAAAAACCGAATCAAAATTGTTTTACATTAAAAAATTGAACCGAACAACACCGAATTGTACGGTTTGACTCAATTTTTCGATTTCGACTTGGTTTTGCTCAGCCCTGACCCTGACGTTGAAGAATGAATAGGGACAAAGGGATTCTTTTGTCTTAAATGATCTCTAATTTCCACACGCCTACAGTTCACATGATATTGAAAGATGTCGGTATTTGGAAACCAATCGTATTAGCTTATGACTAATTCCAAAGCATAAATCAACCCATGGAAGACTTTTTCCTGCTCTCAAGGCGTATAAATGTACGTACACATCATTTGATAGAGATTTAATTGCTGTACAGTATCCTTGATCAAGGATAATCATCTACCTATTTTTTTCTTATGGCAATAATTCAATAAAAAAAAAAAAATCGACTGTTGATATAAATAACTCAAATAACTTGAATCACATTACTTCAACATCAAAATATTGAAACTTAATGAAATTTTAACGACAATTCAAATAAGTATTCCAAACGTTATTATACTCTTTGGAATTTTTCAATCGATTCTGATGAAAAAATTGAATAATAATATTTCGTTGGAAGGAGTTTTCAATTAAATTTTTTGTTTGATTTTGACGTTCCCAGCAGTAGATTTTTCAGTTAAAATATGGGATCAAAATTTCAATTGAAATTGCATATTCCAACATAATTTTTTATGGTAAATCATCGTTCAACACATTAAATTCCATTTAATATTTCAATGAAAAACTCTTTCCAACACAATATTTTTGTTATAATTTTCGTTGGATCATTCAAACGGAAACTATATCATTAAGCGTATCCGTATATGATATGGCTGAACTTCATTTTAAAAAGGGCCAACTAATTTGACATATTGACCAGATATCCCCCACATATTGACCTATAGAAATTAATTTTGGTTTAGGTTTTAGCCCAAATAATTATTTAAATTGAAATTGTAACTAACTAAAGCATTCTTTCACACAGTAACTTGTCAAATTTGTCACTTTCTTTACTCTTTAATTGTCTATAAATACCACACAATGCTAAAACACATTTAATCTCTACACTAATTTACATAAAAGAGAGAAAAAAAAAATGGGGTCAAGTATTTCTTGCAAAAGAGTATTGGCATCCACATCAAACCCCCAAAAGCTAAACAACGTCATTCGAATGGTGCATCTAAACGGGCACGTCACGATATTAGACTACCCGGCCACGGTAGCCGAGGTCTCCGGGGATCCGGCAAAGTACTTCCTCTTCACCCAAGCCCAGCTCCTTTCCAACATCTCCATGCCTCTCAAACCCGACACCGCCTTGGAGGCAGGCAAGATATATTTCGTGCTGCCTCTGTCGTTTTTCGACTCGCACGTGTCCCCGGTGGACCTGGCGCCCATCACCAAAAGGCTGGCCTCCCGAGCGCAAAAGTGCACGTACAAGCCAAGGAGCAAAGATTGGAGCGTGGGGAGCCCAAAGGAGGCGGCGAATGGCGACGGTCAAGTACAGGCGAAGAAGTCGAGCAAGTCAAGATCGTGGAGGCCGATTCTTGATACGATTCGAGAGATGTCTTTTAATCGGGGGATCGAGACTGATATGTTGTGATTGCACAGAAATGTGAAAGTTTGTTTGATAGGTGTAAGAGTAGGTTTGGTTTGGTGATGGATTGGTTGATTTTGATTAACCAAGTCAATGTTCTATAAATATTCGATCATCAAATTAATATCCTACTTTTACATTATTTATAATATATATGTTGATCAGAATTATTTTTTTCTTCAATTTAAGCGCGTGAGAGCATGTTTGTTTATGAGCCGGGTCGATCGGGTCAAGTCTGGGTTGGCTGGGTTTTGACCGGGTCCTTTATTGTCCGGTCCAATTAACTCATCTGGAGCGGTTCCGGATCCGAGTCGACCGGGTCCCGAGACGACCCGCCAGACCAGTCCGGATCTCAAAACTATGAGCGGAAGTAAAGAATAAGAAAAATAAGGCCACGTTTGACTACAAATTAAAATTAATGTTAACTGAAATGTATATATAATATTTTTTACCGCTTAATTTAGATTTAATTCAACTAATCTATCGTCACTTACCAACATTATTAAATAATATAAATGAATCATTCTCACACATTATATCAATTTTAGTCCACAATTCATTCACTGACACATTTTTAAATATCTATTATTTATAATAATGTCTCACATACTTTTAAATCACATCAACTTAAATCATTACATTTTAAATATTATTTAAATAAAAATCCTAAATTCCATTCAATCAATTTTATTTAAAATCAATTCATCTAACCAATATAAATTGAATCAAAACTAATTTTATTTAAATTTTATTTGACTAAGTTTCTTCCTAAAATGATAAGAATTGGCTAAACTTTCGAATTCTTGCTAAACTTTTTTTTTTAAAAAACTGCTCCAGTTCCGGTTTGAGATTTCTGACGGTCGATTCATTGTTATTATCATGCTTCAAAAGGAACATATGTACATAACTAATGTTTTTCATATAGTGGTCGACGAGCATGGTGGAGTTTTTATACTAGTAAGTACTCATGCAATACATGATAACATTTATTACATATTTGCCTTTTAAAATAAAATTTTGTATTTAAATTGTCTCATGATATTAAAAATATTATGAAAATAAAATTAATATATTATTGAACACTTCTTTATATAGAACATTCTTGGTTTGATTATTTGGCACGTAATGTACTATATGGTGTTAATTTTATCTAAAATTGTGTATTATTAGTTATTAGTAAACGGATTATATTTTTATTTTTTTTTTTGAAAAAAAAAACTAAAGGATCTTATTTACAAAATTCTAGTACAAAAAAAGTAGAGGCTTTTAGGAATTTTCACGCTATGTTATTATTATTTTATTATTTATTTTTTTGTAAATTTAATTCAAAATTTTGATTAAGAAGTATTGAAAAGAACCATTACTTTATTCTAAAAATGAAATTGAATTTTTCTACCAATATACCAATTTTTTACCAAATAAATTGATCTGAATATTTGGTTAAAACAAAGTGAAAAGAATGATCAATATTGTTTCTGCGAAACTTAATTTTCCTAACATTGTATCAATTTTTTTACCAAAAGAATTGAATTGAAATTAATTCTAAAAAATCACAATATCTTGTCAAGATTTATGAAACTATTTCTTCAATTTGTACGATTTTTAAATTAAATTTTCTCTTGATTTGTTTCCATAAATAATTGACACAATTTTTGCATAAGAATCTCTGATTTTTTTGCAAAAAAGAGATTCAGTTTTTGTAAAAAAAAATGATATGAAAAGTTGGGATTTATATTTTAGCATAGGAATCTCCAAATTTATTAACAAGACAAATAAAAAAAAAGGGATTCACATTATTGCATTCTTTAACCGTATAGTTCGACTTTCTACAAATGAGACAGTTTATGGTAAACTTCCAACCTTGGCAAGCTGCTTCCCCATATTAAGGGGCTTACTCTTGCTCGAGTTGCCTTGCTCTAACGTGTTAGCACGAGCCCCTATCATCGGGGCTTTTCCTAAAGACTTACGGTTTTCCTAGTCAATACGAAGACCAACAATGTGGTTTTCAAGACTTATTTCCTTCCTTTATTGTTTCAGCTAGTTCTTGAAGTCTTTTTACCCTGACGACAGCTTCTCGATCACAACCGCAACTTGGAACGACTCACTCAGAATTATTCCTTCAGCATGGATGTCCTGCAAGACCAGTTGGAATACTTGAAGTCATGGTCGACCATCTTGAAGTCAAAAACTTGTCGACGACGAATTTCTTTGTCCCAACATATTCAGTCTTGAACTTCTTCTCCAATGAAGAACAATGCTCCTTGGCTGAACCGATTGAGCTATACACATTGTATAACTCATTACCTAGTTCGTTAAGAACATAGTTCCAGAAAAGGTAGTGACCTTCCCCCCCCCCCCCCCCCCAAACAACGTATGCAGCGCGTAGTTTATCATTGGATTCATTTTAAGCAACTATGGGGGGTCTTCTTTCATGTACTAACCAAACCCAATGTGGGTTGGTAAAAGTGCATCTTCTGCTGCAACTTTTCGAAGTCAAGTCTGTTGAATTTTTCAGAATTTTCAGCAGTAGGGATATGAATAATAGGTACGTGATGATGATGAAGAACAATATTGTTGATCTGTTGTTGTTGTTGTTGAGCTTGCTGAGTATTGGGACCATTTCCAGTGGAGGTCATTAGTTTAGTATGTTGATACTCATCTTATAATTGTCACAAACAAAGTGTTTCAGTTACACGAGAATCCTACGAACTGAAGTTTATGGTTCATTTATTACAACTTGAACTAAGAATATAGAAAAATTACAATAGAATTGAAAGTGTGAATAGTATAATGGAGGCAAGAATATCTTGTTCTGCAATACGACTACGCGATGTATAGTGCTGACGAGATCGGACGTCTCATCCTCAAAGATACAATCACAATCATCTTCGAAACTATAGCACACCAGAATTAATCAGAGCTCCGACAAACTAGAATAGAGTGGTGAATTGAGCACTTTATTTTATGATGCGTGAGGCTTTTCTAGAGAGTAATGAAGCATATATTATTTTGTATGTTTATACAACTTTATACAATGTCCTATTTATAGGACTTTCAACCAGTACGGGATGATCTCTGGTTTGTAACTAATTTAGGCAGTTAACATCCCACTGATGGCTGTTGTAAGTGGACAAAAACGGTCTGATGTTAAGACTGTCGTTTTCAGGTGTTAATAGACCACTACTTCACCTGAAACAGTCAGATGGAGTCAACTGTCTTGGTACAGTGTATTTGGAGAGGTCTCACACCGCCCAACTCCAACCCACTGTCTAATTGCCAATTTCCAAGTACCAAGGCCCAATGCCTAAGGTCCAAGGCCCGTGCTCGAGCCAAGCCGGCTGGGCTGGTGGGCGGGGGCCTGTGGCAGAAACCATTACCAACACTTGGTGCATAATTTTGTTGTTGTTGTGACCTCTTCAACTCTCCTTATTATATTAAAGAGAGTTAATCTATATATGTATAATTGCGAGCAAAGCAATTAATAAAACCTCATTTATTTTCCCTCTAAAAGATGTTACAAATTAATGCATTATTTACTTTATTATTTTTTTAATAAAAATCTTAAACAACTCACTAATCAATGAATACTTAATATCTCTCTGTATATATATGTGGAATTGCTAACAAAAAATTTAATAAACTTATTTAGGCTTTCCACCTTTTTTCATTACAATTCAATAATTTTTTTTAAACCAATAACTAAACTCAATAAATTACCTTTTTTAAAATAATGATTAATTAAAGTAAAATCATGCTTTTAATTATTTTATTATATATTAGTTATTACTAAAACTAACCAACTATAATTCACACTAAATGATATATGAAAGGTTGAAAGTTGAATAAACATAATAATATATTTTGATATTTTTTTTTAAACTATTTATTGCTCTTAAATATTTTTTAAATAAGCCAATTGTCTTTAGTAATAAACCAAATCTATTAAACTTTAATAATAATAATAATAATAATAATAATAATAATAATAATAATAATAATAATAATAATAATAATAATACTTTTTAAGATAATTAACGGGTCATGATCTTTCAAATTTATTACTCCCTCCTGTTTTTTTTTAAATGTCATTCTAGCTTTATCAACTATTAACTAAATAAATGTCGTTTTGGATCTTTTATACATATTTTTCCATTATTACTCTCATTTAGCTAATAAATACATTACGTCTTTTCATATTCACTTTTCACTTTTTCTCAAAATATTCATCTATATCTTCATTAAATAAGGTTATTATTGATAAAAAAATATTCTTAATTAACGTGCAACTTCTCAAAACGACATCTATTAAATATAGGAGGTAGTATAAACTACCTTATCCATTTTATTTTATGTAATCACATAACGATACAATTGAATACTTTTATAATATTTATTTTTATTAATGACAAAGATATTAAATATGATACTATTATCTAACTTATAATTTAGTATTATATGTATGCATATAACTTATAATAATTTAAATATTTGTGTATGTGTGCATGATCGAATACTAATTTCGCTTAATAGTTCAATGTGAGAAAAGACTTTTGACTATTCGAATCACATAACTTATGTTTATGTGTACATTAATGACTAAGTTTAATTATTTATTTCTCAGTTATCAAAATTAATTTTAAAAAAATAAATATATCATGAATATCTACTTGAAATGTAGTATTGGTTTTTACATAATTTAATTCCACCCAAATTAAATATTTTACCATAAAAGTATTAGTCAAAATCGAATCAAATGCCTATTTTTTCATAATGATTTTCTAACATTTTTTTTTTTTTTTGGTACTATTAATAACAACTATTCTTCTCCAAAGATTTTTCTCAACATTTAGCAACTTTCTCCTCAGCATATAATATTCCAACTCTCCACATAAAAAGTCCACACAATAATTTGACCCAAGGATCACACCAAATGAAAAAAAAAATGGTTTTGTCTCGTTAAGATTGGTTAAATTGTAGAATATAGTCAGTATCTTGTACGTGGTGTCAATAATAGTCATCATCTTTATGAATTAGTAATATTAGTCAACAACTTTCAAAAATTTGAGATTATTACTCAAATTCATAATCTCAAATTTAATCAAATTCGACAGATAAATTGTAAAATATAGTCAGTCCCTTTTTACGCAGTGACACCAACAGCCATCGAATTTAGACGGACATGAGTAATAACCTTAAAATTTTAAAAGTTGTTGGCCAATATTTCCAATTCGTAAACATGTTGGCTATATTTTACAATTAAACCGTTAAAATTTATTCCAAAAAATCTTATCCTACAATTATAGAATCTGAATTTTCATTCCCTACATAGTTAGAGGTTACAAATTTCCATTTTATTGAGACTTATCATCGATGTTTGAATCCTTATCTGGAATCTGTAATCATTTTATTTAATTTCAAGGTTTTAGTCATGTTTTCTCTACTTTTTGAAATTAATCAACAACTTTTGAATATGAAAGCCGATAAAGCTTGGCATTCTTTAGTCATTCGTTCTTTTTGGACAAATAAGTCCGTTATCCGAATATAACACTCGGACCTATGGTGATATAAAATAGAATAAAAGTAGGTTGACATAATGCTTTTAATATATATATATATAAAGACCGAAACTTATTTATGTTAATCGTTGTTTTAAAAGTAACGTGCTGTGTAAAATAATAATATTGTAATGTGTCATTATATAAAAATTTATGTCATTCTTTACACCTAGGCATTTCACATGAAATGAAAAAAGTAACTTTTTTTTAAAAAAAAAATTCACTTCATTAAAAAAAAAATATGACTTTTAGTCCGTGACGGTAAGGTAATTGTCGACGACGCGATTTCAAAATTTGAAACTGATGCATTATAGTATCATTGCTAATACTATTAAATACAACTCTCTCAATATAAACAAGCAAACTATCATTCATTAGTTACAACAGTACCAGCCATAAGCCCACGAAAAAAAAAAACAACGCAGTACATACAATACATACAACAAATTACCGAGAGGTTCTCTCGACTGAGACGAAATTACAGTAAAAAGAGAAAACCCACATAATATAATACAAACAATTGAACAAAAATTTGAATTTAAAAATTATAAAAAAAAAAAAATTGATATGAAGAGTTGAACATATAAAACACTTACATTAAAAACTAAAGTGGACAAATTTCGATCAAAACATTCTAGCAAAAGCAATCTCGTTCCCATCAGCGGTTCGTCCTGTTGGGCTCAGATGCGCAAATGCGGAAGATGTAAATTAAAATACTAACGTGAAATGGTGAACAATAATCTCAATCCCAGCAACTCAAGAATGACAAAAGAAAAACTCTTGCAATAACACCGGAATAATTCTTTTCTGATGTGGAAGTTCAGATTAAACTGCGACCACAGAGCATACTAAGAATATCCCAAATAAATAAAATATGCAAGAAATAAGACACCAAGATTTAACGTGGAAAACCTCTAAATTAGAGGAAAAAACCACGGGACAACCTCCGAACAATTCCACTATATTTTCAAGATAATTAAAATATCTTTTCACACTCCCCTACACTAGAAATGTAAAATATAGTGACCCAGTGAGAACTCCACTCCTAAACAAGGAGTAATAGAGTTGATACCCAACCCGGTGTATTTTTTCCCACACCCACAGGATTTACTCAAACACTCTATTTTTATCTCACTGAAAAATAACACACACAGAAATATTTTTTCTGCTCTCTTATTCTCTCTTTTTTCTTCTGCTTGGTGCATCCTTCAGCAGCTGAAGACCCCTCTATTTATATTGAAGAAATGTTACATGTGAACAAAGAAACTTTCGGCTGCAGCTATTTCTTTCCACTTTCTTCTCATGTGGACAACTCATTTTGATTCTCTCCTTTTTTTTTAATTTTATTTTGTTTTGTTGTTTTGTGTTCAACCATGTGAAAAGTATTTGGCTGGATATGACAATTCTCCCCCTCCAGCCAAAGGGAAATAATCTGCCAATCTTCACATGTATTCCATGCCGATCAACTCGGCACAAAGCTGAAGCTTTCCTCCTGTTACAACTTTCGTCATCATGTTAGCAGGGTTTTCATCAGTGTGAATCTTTTCCAACTTGAACTGTTGTTCTTCCACTGCTTGTCGTAGCCAATGATATCTGACATCAATGTGCTTCGTGCGAGAGTGGTACATCGCATTCTTACTTAAATCCAATGCGCTCTGACTATCACAATGGATATCGTACCTTTCTTACTTCATTCCCAATTGTTGAAGAAACCTCTTCAACCAAAGCATTTCTTTACCTGCTTCTGTCATTGCAATATACTCTACTTCAGTAGTCGACAAGGCAACAGATTTCCGCAATTTAGATTGCCAAGATACAGCTCCCCCTGCAAATGTAAACACAAACCCTGAAGTAGATTTTCTACTATCCAGGTCACCTGCTATATCCGCATCTGTATAGCCTTCAAGAACTGGGTTTCCTTTTCCGAAGCTCAAGGACTTATTTCTACTGCCTTTTAGGTACCTCAAGATCCACTTCACAGCTTCCCAATGATCCTTTCCAACATTGGAAAGATACCTGCTAACAATTCCAACCGCGTGAGCGATATCAGGTCTAGTACACACCATGGCATACATCAAACTCCCGACTGCCGAGGAGTATGGAACACCCGCCATAGCTTCTTTTTCTTCTTCACTCGTAGGACAACTTTGTTTGCTGAGTTTGAAGTGATTGGCCAACGGTGTATTGACCGACTTAGCCGATTTCATGTTGAATCTCTCCAGAATCCGATTCACATATCGTTCTTGCGATAACCATAATCTCTTGGATTTTCGGTCTCGCATGATCTGCATGCCCAAATTTTGTTTCGCAGGGCCCAGATCCTTCATTTCAAAGGACTTTGCTAAATCCTTCTTCAGATCACCAATCAACTTCATATCATGTCCCACTATCAACATATCATCTACATATAACAAAAGGAAAATGATCTTATCACCTGGAAATTTCTTAACAAACACACAATGATCTGCATCAGTCTTGGTATATCCATGACTCGCCATGAACGAGTCAAATTTCTTGTACCATTGTCTTGGAGTTTGTTTCAGTCCATACAAGCTCTTCTTCAATCTGCAAACCATGTGCTCCTTTCCAGTCTTCTCAAATCCTTTTGGTTGCTCCATGTAGATTTCTTCATCTAGGTCTCCATGAAGAAATGTAGTCTTCACATCTAGTTGTTCAAGCTCCAGATCCAAGCTAGCCACCAATCCGAGTACTACTCGAATAGAGCTCATCTTTACAACCGGTGAGAATATCTCATCAAAATCTATTCCTCGCTTTTGTCCAAATCCTTTCACAACTAAGCGAGCCTTGTACTTCAACAGCTTGTCACCATCTTTCTTAAGCTTGAACACCCATTTATTTTTCAAGGCTTTTCTGTCTTCCGGAAGCTTCACAAGCTCATAAGTTTCATTTTTCAACAGTGAATCCATTTCTTCTTGCATGGCTTTCATCCACTGGGATTTATCCTTATGAGTCTGTACTTCTTCAAAGCTTTCTGGCTCTCCTTCTTCAGTGATGGTAATATACGTGGAACTAGGGTATCTCGTAGACGGTTGAATCGCTCGGTTTGATCTCCTGAGCTGAAGCGGAGCTTCGAGGTCTTCCTTCTCAACACTTTCACCATCACCATCTTCTATTGTTGGCTCATCATCAACCCTGAATTCTCCATCACACTCTCCCCTGCTGTGGCATTTCCAGGAGGTTTGACAGGTGAAAGATCCACCTTTCCACTTGGTTCTCTGATTTCTAGTGAAGCAGAATCAGACATAGTTTCTTGCTCATGGAACACTACATCTCTGCTTCTGATAATTTTTCAATTTTCTGGATCCCATAACCTGTAGCCAAATTCCTCATCTCCATAGCCCAGAAATATACAAGGAATGGCTTTATCGTCAAGTTTTCATCTCTGTTCCTTACTTACGTGAGCAAAAGCTTTGCATCCAAACACCTTCAAATGAGAGTATTTAACATCATGTCTGGACCATACTCTCTCAGGGATATCAAAGCCCAAAAGAACAGATGGAGATCGATTGATCAGGTAGCACGCCGTTAGAACAGCTTCACCCCAGAATGGCTTAGGTAGCTTAGCCATTCTTAACATACACCTCACTTTCCCCATAATGGTTCTGTTGATTATTTCAGCCACACCATTATGTTGTGGGGTTCCAGGTACAGTCTTCTCATGCCTGATGCCATGCTCGGCACAATAATTCTTGAATTCATGGGAAGTATACTCACCCCCATTATC
>CACSLK010020742.1:16196455-16210811 GCA_902706635.1 Striga hermonthica | reverse complement strand
TCTCTCTCAGTTCCCATTCGAGCTTTATCTTCTTCTTGTTGTTCCACTGGTACAAGATTAAGAGGTGTTTGAGATATACAGTAGAAGACCTTTGGGTAAAGTGAGACGAAAAATATTTGTTCGTACAGAACTAACTGGAGGTCCGATCAAGACGTGCAACATACCCAGACGACTGTCTCGACGAGAGCTTTCCAATGCCTTCGAGGTTGCCGCCGTACGACGCCGCACGCGCCCTCATGCGCCACCAGAGTGTCCCAAGACTGCAACTTTGATCCAGTTTTCGTTCCGATCTTGTTCGTGCAACCTTAGGACGCAATTTGCAGTCTACTTTTCATTGGTGTGCCGTGTACGGCCATCTAGAAGATCAGCCATATCGCCATAAATTTTAAGCCATAAGTTCTCTACGCAAACCTTTAGATCCGCTGCGCATAGGTTTACGTTTTGCTATTGAATTCGTGATTTGTGCATAACGAGATCTTCATTGATCCCAACAAGTGGTATCAGAGCTTGGTTTAATTCGTTGTGTACAAGTTCGAATTTTCACGGCTTCATTTGTCAAGATGTGTTCAAACGCAACCATATATTGAATTATATTCGCATAACTCGGTTTTGCAGGAATTAGTTTAATCCACAATTTGACTGATTATGTGTTTGATAAAGGTTGATGAATATGATGTATGGTTTTAAATTTGTTTTTAAAGCCTCATACATGTCGAGGAATTTGATTGATGAATGTTTGTAATAATTATTCGCCTGGAGGTTGACCAGATAGATTTAATTATTTTGTTCAGAAAACATGTACATCCATTCGTTGGATCTAGACTCAGATTATGTAATTTTGTAAATTATATTTTCCGTGTTGTGATCGTGGATTAATTGCCGGGATATCACAAGAGATCAACGAGCCTCGAAAGACCAACCGGGACGAAGCCCGGAGGCGCGCACGGACACGCGTGAGAAAAAAAAAATATAATAATATTTTCCGACAACCGGCGGCGACGGCGGGTTGACGGCGGTGGAGAGGTTTACTTGGTGTCCAAGCAGTACAAGATCTACGAACTGCAGTGGGAGTTCCAGTTGAACAGGGAAAAAATATACAAGGTTTCCTTGTTTATGGGAACTCAATATTTAATGGCCATAATAGTGGATTTATTTATTTATTTATTTAAATTCATTATGACATTATTTATTTATTTATTTATTTATGCATGTTAATTAATTATTGTACTTGCATGGGATTAATTTAGAATTGCATATTTAATTATGCATGATAATCAATTATTGCATTTATATAGGATTAATTTAGAATTGCAGAAATATTTAAATAAGTAAAAATCGTCATTTAAATTATACTAAGTTTGAGAAGAGATTTGAAATTAAAGTTAATTGTAAAATTCCTAAGGCCTCCATTTCTAATTTGTCGGTAAATCAATTAATTGTGGTTATGGGCTCCCCCTCGGATGACATCGCTAAAATTATTTGTAGGAAATTACCAGGACGAATTTCTAATTAGACGATTAGAGGGAGTCTTATGAAGAGAGTACGGGCTTCCCCTCGGATGACGTATAATCGAATTCGTATGAACTCAGGATCGAGAAATGGGATTCACTTAGAATGCGATTTATTTATAACTCCCCTCGGGGTCCTTGAATTTATTGCACGGCCAAATGGAAACCGACAATTAATTTCGTTCTTCATGAATTTGGTTTTGACTTATGGAAATTAATGGGCCTTTGAAAGCCCTTCTCTTGCGAATGTTGAGTTGTGTAGAGTTGCCCTCGCATCATACATTAACTCTCGGTGTTTTGAGATGTCGGTGAATTTAAGTTAATATTGTTTTGAGGATATCAATATTAGCAGTTAAATTCAAATGTGTTTAATTTGTAAATTTATTTTCGTGTTTCTCAGATATTCATCATGTCGTTCAATCCGTTATCTGTCATTCTAAAAGAAAATCAACTTATTGGTCCTAATTACATTGATTGGAAGAGGAACTTAGACATTGTGTTTACTACTGAGGGTTATAAGTTTGCGATTACTGAGGCTTGCCCGGCAGAACCCGCGGCTGATGCTCCTGAGCAGGAAAAAGGGGAGTATGTCCGGTGGAAAAATGTTGATGAAATGGCGAAGTGTTACATTCTGGCATCTATGTCAAATGTTCTTCAACATCAGCATCAGTCTATGAACACTGTAGCAGATATACTTCTCAATCTCAAGAATCTGTTCGGACACCAGTCTAGGGCTGCTAGGCAAGAGGCCATGAGTTTTTTGATGACTACGCGCATGGCAGAGGGCACACCCGTAAAGCAGAATGCTCTCAAGGTTATGGCGCTACTCAATGAGCTTGAGGTTATTGGAGGTTTTATCGACGGGGAAACCCAGGTTGATATAATGGTCCAACCTCTGCCGAAGAGTTTTGATCAGTTCCGGTTGAACTACAACATGCACAAGATGCATATGGCTCTTCCAGAACTGTTAGCAGAGCTTCAGTCGGCGGAGGCCTTATTCACTCAGGCGCCTCACGCACTGGTTGCCGAGCAGGCTGGACCTTCCAGGCCTCACAAGGGCAGAAAGAGAAAGAAGTCTGCAGGAAAGGCAAAGGTGCAGGATGCCCCGGTGGTACAGCGACCGCCCCCTCAGTCTGTGGCAAAGAAACCGAAGGGTAGATGCCACAAGTGCAACAAGTCAGGACACTAGAAGGTCGACTGCCCTCTCCTTAAGAAAGGTAACTCTCTCGTTAATGTTGTAGAAACATGTTTAGCGGTTGTATCTACCAGAACCTGGTGTGTAGATACTGGAGCAAATGATCATGTCTGCAATTTGTTGCAGGGGTTCCAGGAAACCAGACGGCTTAGAGAGGGAGAGATCACCGTCTACATGGGCGATGTTATGAAAGTGGCAGTTGTTGCAGTGGGAGACGTTACTTTATCTTTTGATGGTAGTATTTTGGTTTTGAGACATTGCCTTTATGTTCCTAGTTTTAGAAAGAATCTTGTTTCAGTTTCTAAACTTGTTTTAGATGGATTTTCGTTTCCGTTTGATGACATGGTTGTTATTCGTTATGGAAAGCGTTTCATTTGTTCTGGTTCATTAGTTGGCAATTTATATGTTCTCAAACCAAACTCTCCCACACTGAAACAAACTGAATTGAATAATGTCACGACTAAATCTAATAAGAGGAAGGAATCTTCGAGTATGAATTAAGCATATCTATGGCACCTTAGACTTGGGAACATCAACCTAAGGAGGATACAAAAGTTAGTGGCCAGTGGACTTCTCAGTCCATTGGAAGAGCACTATCCAACTTGCGAATCATGCCTAGAAGGTAAGATGGCCAAGAGGCCGTTTACGGCAAAGGGGTATAGGAGCCAAGAAGTGCTATGATTGATTCATTCTGATTTATGTGGTCCTATGTCGATCCAGGCTAGAGGAGGTTTCGAGTACTTTGTCTCTTTTATAGATGATTACTCGAGATTTGGGTACATTTATCTGTTGCACCACAAGTCCGAATGCTTTGAAAAATTCAAGGAGTATCGGGCAGTTGTGGAGAAGCTACATTGTAAAAGTATCAAGTCGCGTCGATCTGATCGAGGTGGCGAATACCTCTTTGGAGAGTTCAGGATATATTTATCAGAAGCTGGGATTGAATCCCAATTGACTGCACCCGGCACGCCCCAGCAGAACGGGGTTGCAGAACGAAGAAATAGGACTCTTATAGAAACGGTCAGGTCAATGATGAGTTATTCAAAGTTACCAGATTCGTTCTGGGGATTGGCTTTAGAAACAGTTGTGTATATTCTGAACATGGTTCCTTCAAAGTCGGTAGAAACTACTCCTTATAAGATGTGGAAAGGACGCAAGCCCAGTTTCTCACAGTTTCGAGTATGGGGTAGTCCTGCACACGTGTTAGTGCATGAAGCTGGCAAGTTGGAGAAATGTTCGGAAGCACGAGTGTTTGTAGGCTATCTCAAGGGAACGAAAGGTGGATTATTTTATAGTTCTGAGGATCACAAGTGATCGTTAGCACGAACGCTAGATACTTGGAAGAAGACTATATTATGAATCACAAACCCGCGAGTAGACTAGTCTTAGAGGAGTTAAGGGGTGAAGTCGATAGTTCCCCAATGAGTGCGCAAGTAGATACATCACATAATACTACAACACGACACACTGAGAGTGTACCAGTGCAGACAGTACCTCGTCATAGTGGGAGGGTTTCTCAATTACCCGACCGATGGATAGGTCTTGGAGAGTCTAGGGAACCCAGTTCCAGGAAACCCAGAATCGGACCCAAGAACCTACAATGAGGCACTCCATAAAGATGCAGAATCATGGAATGTTGCAATGAATGCTGAAATGGGGTCAATGGACTCTAATCAGGTCTGGGATCTTGTAGAACCACCCAATGGGGTACGACCCATTGGATGTAAGTGGATCGACAAGAGAAAGAGAGGATCGGATGGAGAGGTGCAAACCTTCAAAGCTAGGCTTGTTGCGAAAGGTTATACCCAGATTGAGGGTATAGACTATAATGAGACCTTTTCGCCAGTAGTTATGCTTAAGTCCATTCGGATTCTCTTGGCTGTAGCCGCTCATATGAATTATGAGGTATGACAGATGGATGTTAAGACGTCTTTCCTTAATGGAAACCTTCATGAGGAAATCTATATGCAGCAACCAGAGGGATTCATTGCAAAAGGACATGAGCATCTAGTGTGTAACCTTAACCGGTCCATTTATGGATTGAAGTAAGCTTCGAGATCTTGGAATATTCGGTTCGATGAGGTGATCCAGTCTTATGGGTTCACTCAATGTCCGGATGAGCACTGTGTGTACAAGAAAATCAGTGGGAGCGTGGTGGTGTTTCTTTTGCTGTACGTTGATGACATACTTCTTATTGGAAACAGTAAGAAGGAGTTGTCAGACGTGAAGGTGTGGTTGTCTAAGCAGTTTGATATGAAGGACTTAGGAGAAGCAAGACACATTCTTGGTATTAGGTTCGTACGAGACCGTAAGAAGAGAATTCTGTGCTTATCCCAGTCATCATACATAGATACTGTCTTGGCTAGGTTCAGCATGCAGGATTCCAAGAAAGATACCTTGCCTTTCCAGAAAGGAATCCATCTCTCTAAGGAGATGTCTCCTAAGATGCCTCAAGAGATTGAGGACATGAAGACAG
Source organism: Striga hermonthica (assembly GCA_902706635.1). Classification (NCBI taxonomy): domain Eukaryota; kingdom Viridiplantae; phylum Streptophyta; class Magnoliopsida; order Lamiales; family Orobanchaceae; genus Striga; species Striga hermonthica. The sequence continues at coordinate 16,205,632 of CACSLK010020742.1, read as the reverse complement.
CTCCTTATGCATCGACAGTAGGAAGTATTAAGTATGCTATGCTTTGTACCAGGCCAGATATCAGCTACACCGTTGGCTTAGTAGCCAGGTATCAAAGTAATCCGGGTAGGGAACATTGGTCTGCGGTGAAGCATATACTCAAGTACTTGAGAAAGACTAAGGAGTACATGTTAGTTTACCGTGCAGACAGCTTGTTACCTCTGGGTTATAGTGATTCTGATTTCCAGTCAGACAGGGACGAGAGTAAGTCAACCCCTGGTTATGTGTTTACCTTGGGAGGTGGAGCCATTTCATGGAGAAGTGCTAAGCAGAAATGCGTGGCAGACTCCACCATGGAAGCCGAGTACATAGCAGCCTCAGAGACAGTGAAATAGGCAGTTTGGCTCAAAAACTTCTTGGTGGACTTAGAGGTGATTCCGAGTTTGCCACATGGTATCACCGTGTACTGTGATAACAGTAGAGCAGTGGAAAACTCAAGGGAACCACGAGCCCACAGAGCAAATAAACATATAGAGCGCAAGTACCATCTGATCCGAGAGATAGTTGGTAGAGGAGACGTTGCTGTTGCCAAGATTGCATCTGAGGATAACCTAGCTGATCCTTTCACGAAGAGTTTGCCGGAGAAGGTCTTCGTCAAACACGTGACAGGAATAGGAGTCAAGTGCATGGCTATAGGATCGACATAGGTCTTTTAGAATAACGGATTGATAGGACTATACATGTAAAAGCCAAAGCTTTAAGTATAAGTGGGAGATTGTTAGTGTTATATACGGAAAGCTTGGCTTTGGATGATATTACACTTTTACCGTTTATGAATGAAAAACATGTTAGATTAAACAAGTTCTACGTTATGTTGTTTTGCATTAGATAGTGTGGGTCGTCATCGGGCGAACCGAAGATCATGCTATAAGTTACTCGCGAAACAAGAATAAATGGTTCACAACCCAGATAGACATGAACACCCCATCGCGAATGGTTGTAGTGTCAACTGTACAATTTGTCTTGACTGATTAGTTGCACTAGTACATTTATGTATTGAACAGGATCCCAGAGAGGAGCAGTTCGTTTTATACTGATCGTCGTAAACGAACTAGGCCTCGGTTAATTACTGCGTACTCTTAACCCGTAAGATATTAAACAGACATATATGTGTAGTACTTATTACTTTGATTCACATGGATGAGGCTTAGGGAACTGGGCCAATAGACCCGCTGTCTTGGGTAATATTGCTACATGTAGGAAGTGCTGTTAGGATATTTACGGTTACCATGTGCGTTAGTTTGATGATGTCCCCAGAGTGAGTTCATGAAGGATTATTATGTTAAATCCTGCAAGTGGATTAAATTCCGGCATAGTAATAATATGATGAACGAACGCTAGCTTTGGTGAAATAATAATAGATTAATTAATTCTCGATTGTCAGTAATCGAATTATTAATGGACATTATATCTTAAACATGGGGAGATAAATCGAATAATTATTATTGGAGTCTCAATTGTAAATTGGGCTAAGAAAAGGGAGTGCAATAATATTATGTTGGTGGCCCATTAAATATTATTTAATTAATTAAAATAAGTGGTTTGGTCCACAAGTATTTTAATTAATTAAGGAGCCCTAATCCTAATCTCCTAAGGATCCCTACTGTAACTCTATATATACATCATTAAGCTCATGGGAAGAGAAGAGAATTCCACATCTTGGAAATCACGCCCCACGCCTCTCTTCTCTCTCTCAGTTCCCGTTCGAGCTTTATCTTCTTCTTGTTGTTCCACTGGTATAAGATTAAGAGCTGTTTGAGATATACAGTAGAAGACCTTTGGGTAAAGTGAGAGAAATATATTTGGTCGTACAGAACTAACCGGAGGTCCGATCAAGACGTGCAGCATACCCAGATGACCGTCTCGACGAGAGATTTCCAACGCCGCTGAGATCGCCACCGTACGACGCCGTACGCGCCCTCATATGCCGCCGGAGTGTCCCAGGACTGCAACTTGTCTTCTTCCGTTTTTGCACCAGTTTTATCCGGTTTTTGATCCGATCTTGTTCGTGCAACCCTAGGACGCCATTTGTAGTCTACTTTTCATTGGTGTACTGTGTACGGCCATCCAGAAGATCAGCTAGATCGCCATAAATTATAAGCCGTAAGTTCTCTATGCTAACCTTTAGATCCGCTGCGCATAGGTTTAGGTTTTGCTATTTAATTCTTGATTTGTGCATAACGAGATCTTCATTGATCCCAACAGTCTCTTTATCTAACAATAATATAGTTAGCTTATATAGAGGTGATATAGCCATATAATAGCATAACGGTTCGAGTGCTACCTGTCCGACCGGACATTAAACACCTGAGTCGGGTTATCCTAGTCGACATCAGGGAGTCGACTTCCCTTATAATCGACTCCTCTTATGAGCCTCTTAGGGACAACCTTCGACTTTATGATGAATCTCAAGCGATTCCCTCAAGTCGACTTCCACAGTCGACTTTCCACAGCGGGCGAAGCCTAGTCTCCGAATAAGCATGCGTGACCTAAGTCGACTCAACGACACTACGAGTCGACTTGTCCTGCCTCGAGGCATCAAGAGCTCCGACGACTTTCACATACTTTGACATAACACAGGAAGACCTCCGAATGAGAGTGAAGCCACATAGGATAAGAAGGAATCTGGATGCTGACTAAGAAGTGGACGGAAGGCGAACCGACCAGGGCATTTTGGACACTTCGTGTAAGTCGGCCAGGCATTTTGGGTAATTCAGGTAAGTGTTTTGCCTATATATAAAGGAGCTAAGGTAACTCCAAACCCTAACTTTCATTCTCTCCATTCATTATTCTCAGTTGTTGCTCCACTGAGAAGAGCTCACTTCGTCACTCTCGCTGACTTGAGCGTCGAAGGCTCTTCACCGAAAACACCTCCGGTGTTGAGTTCTTGCTGGTGTTGCAGCGATTTGAGGGTGAATTTGATATGGTTCGAGCAGATCGGAGCCCATTACCACCTGTTCACTCCAGATCTCGGAGTAGACCCATCAAATTGGCGCCGTCTGTGGGAAGTTCTTAAAGGAAACAAGAGCTTTGCACCTGGTTTCGATCTGTTCAGAGATGGCGGAGAAGGAAGGACTACAAAGAAATTTGAGCGAGGATTTCAGGGGGACGTGGATGGATAAGCGGCCTCCGTCGATTCCTAACCCCAAAACCAACGCTGCCAATTTTCGGCTTTCCACCATTCGCTGGGCAAGCGCCGTCAGGGGCGCGTATGGATGTGGAAACACTTATTACCCCCCTAGGGTAAAAGTTCCGGTGCTCACGCAAGGAGGACCTAGCCACGTGAAGGGAACAAATGTGGGAGTCGACGGGCAAGGATCGACTGAGACATCCCTGAGCTTGGAGAGGCAATCTGGAGTGATAGAGCAAGGGGTGAGACCACCACACCACGTCGAGGAACAAACGCTAACCATGACGAGAAGCAAGATGCAGAAGATGATTGCAGAAGCAGTGGTGGCCCAACTCAAACAGACACAGGTCGAGCAACCTAGGGTCGAGCAACCTAGGGTCGAGCAACCTAGGGTCGAACAACCACCCAAACATGAGCAACAAGCACAGTCCCATGAAAGACAAAGTAGGAGGGTGGACGAGGAAGAGTCCTCTGTTAAAATTGTTAATCCGCAAGCGAGAAATGATACTCTAGAACAACTGATGGCTCAAGTGCGAGATTCGCAGGCTCGAGTGGAGGAAAGAAAAACTGGGAGCACGAGAGGACACCCGTTCTCGCAACACATTCTGGATGACGATTTGCCACAAGGGTTTAGAGAGCTGAAAATTTGGTATGATGGGTCGACTGATCCCTCTCGACATCTGAGGAGTTTCGAGAATATGGCAGTCCTACATCATTACAATGATCCTGTTCAGTGTCGAGCATTCTTGACGGCCTTATGAGGACCCGCGCAAGGCTGGTTTCACCAATTGCCTCCAGGAGCCGTCAGGGACTTTGATAGGTTCAGCTCGAGTTTCCTGAACCAGTTTGCAAGCGTGAAGGCCCAGGAAATGTCTTAGCTTACCTTGGTAGGTATGCAACAAAAAGAGGGAGAGTCGCTGCGAGACTATGTGGCGAGGTATACACGAGCTTGTGTCGACGTGCCCTTAGCCACGGAGGAAATCAAGTCGGGAGGACTGACCAGGGGACTGCTACCAGGTCTGTGTAGGAACTCTTTGGCAAAGAGACCGGGTAGGATGTTTATGAAGTATTGGGGAGGTGCGCTAAATACATGAATGTCGAGGAGGCAGAAGCCGACTTCCTGCAAGCGGCGAAGGCGAAAACTGAACCCCGAGACGAGAAGAAAGATAGAAAGGCAAACCCGTCAGGAGAGAAGAAAGGATCCCCAAAAGCAGAGAGGGAGGGGCGATCTAGGGGATGGAGGCCGATTCATTACACCCCCTTGTCAGCCCTGCAAGCAAGAATATTAGAAATAATGGAGAAGGAGATCCATGACAATGTCGTCAGATGGCCTCGGATGAGAAAAGATGGACCAAAAAAGCCCAAGAGTAGCCTGTATTGTCGATTCCACAAGGACTACGGGCACAACACTGACGACTGCAGACACCTCAAAGATGAGATCGAGAGACTGAGCAAGGCGGGACACTTAAAAGAATTCATATACATAGATCGTGAAAGGTCGAGCAGGAGGAGGGAGCGGATAAAAAGTCCTCGTAAGAGGTCGAGAACACCAGAGAAAGAGAAACTCTCTCAAAAAATAGGAGTCAAACACATGATATTCGGTGGATCGACTGATGGGGACTCAAATCGAGCAAGAAAGGCGTATGCTCGAGGACGCCATGCAAAGGTCGAGGTGTAGCAAGTCGACGAGAATGGCCCGATGATGATTTTCGGACCAGCCGACATGGGGGAGGTCGAGAGGCCTCATCATGATGCCCTGATGATAACTGCCCAAGTGTCGGGTTACGAGGTGCAGAGGGTGTTCGTCGACACCGGGAGCTCAGTGAACGTGATTTTTTATGATTGCCTCAAGAGGATGGAGCTTGATATCGAACTCACACCCCTGCACACATCGCTCTTCAGATTTAATGGTTCAGAGGTCGCGCCCCTATGAGAGACTATGCTCGCTGTCGTCTTAGGGGAGGGCGACTTAAGAAAGGTAAAGATGGTGAGGTTCGTAGTAGTCGATTTTGAGTCGGCTTACAACGTAATTCTGGGGAGGCTGGTGCTTAATGCATTCCAAGCTGTGGTATCGACTTACCACATGAAACTAAAATTTTTTGTCGGAGATCGAGTAAGAGAGGCCCGAGGCGATCAAAAGCTATCGAGAACTTGTTATCAAATTTCGATAAAAACCAACCAGCGAGCCAAAATAAGAGATGGAAAAAATCCGATGACAAGTGGAAAAAGGCCGAGGGGGTGTGACCTCGAGCCACATGGAGAGATGATGGAGATCCAAATTGGAGAGAGGGAGGACCAAACCACCAAAATCCGGAGGGATTTGGAAGACGAGTTGCGAAAACAATTGGTGGAGCTGTTGAAGGAATTCAGGGACATATTTGCCTTTTCCCCTGAGGAATTGACGGGAATCGACCCAGAGATAATGGAGCACAAGCTCAATGTCGACCCCCTCAAGAAGCCTGTAAAGCAGCGACTCAGGCATCATGGAGCTGAGATCGACAAAGCAATTGAAGTCAAGGTGGACAAGTTGTTGAAAGCCAAACACATCAAAGAAATCCAATTCCCCAAATGGATATCGAACACGGTGATGGTAAGAAAGGCATTGAACAAATGGCGCATGTGCATCGACTTCCATGACTTGAACCAGACGTGTCCGAAAGATCACTATCCCTTACCAAGAATCGACCAGCTAGTCGACTTTATAGCTGGATGCGAGTTATTGAGTTTGATGGATGCATCTCAAGGGTATCACAAAATCCCCTTGGCCCCGGAAGACCAAAGTAAAGTGAGCTTCGTGACGAGCACAGGGACATACTGTTATGTCGTCATGCCCTTTGGACTCAATAATGCGGGGGCGACTTACCAAAGACTGATGGATCGAATGTTCAAGCTGTAAATCGAGCGTAATATGGAGGTGTATGTGGACGATATTCTGGTGAAAAGCTGGTCCTCGACCTCACATACTGATGATTTAAGAGAAACATTCGCAACACTAAGAACATTTGGGATGAAGCTGAACCCAAGTAAGTGCGCCTTTGGGGTGAAGGTAGGACGATTTCTGGGTTATGTTGTAACTGAAAGAGGGATTGAAGTGAACAAGAAAAAGGTGAAGGCTATACTCGACAAGGCCCCACCGAGGAATATCAGGGAGGTGCAAGTCCTGACCGGTCGAATTGCTGGTCTATGCAGGTTCATTGCTCGGGCCGCAGAGAAAAGTTTCCCATTCTTTAAATTACTTAGGAAGAAGTCGACTTTTGTATGGAGTGAAGAAGCTCAGGTGGCGTTTGAAAAGTTGAAAGAATTCTAGAGCGAGTTACTCTTGTTGACAAAACTTGAGCCCGGAGACGAACTGGTATTATACATCTCGGTGGGAATGGTTTCGATGAGTTCGGTTTTGCTGCGAGAAGAAGAAGGCTCCCAGCAGCCGATATACTATACCAGGCGAGTACTCGAAGGAGCCAAGATTAGATACTCTGAAGTCGAGAAGGCTGCTTTAACCCTGGTAATAACAGCGAGGAAGTTGAGGCTGTATTTCCTGAATCATACCATACTAGTGAGGACAAATTTCCAGCTTGGGGAAACACTGGGTCGACCTACTGTCTCAGGTCGACTCGTGAAGTGGGCAGTGGAGTTGAGTGAATCTTCCATCAGATACGAGCCCAGACGAGCCATAAAGGCTCAAGCTTTGGCAGATTTTATCCAAGAAGGCACCAAAGGAGGAGAAAAGAAGTGGGTCATGCATGTCGATGGCTCCTCTGCGGCCAAAGGATCTAGTTTAGGAGTCATCCTTGTTTCTCCCGAGGGTGAACAACTCGACTTTCCCATCAGATTGGGGTTCAAGGCCTCGAACAATGAAGCAGAGTATGAGGCACTAATAAAAGGAATTCAACTCGCAATCGGTGGAGGAGCAACAAAAGTCGCAGCATATTCTAACTCACAACTCGTCGTGGGGCAGGTGTTGGGAAATTGCAAAATAAAGGAGGATAGAATGCTGAAATATGTTGAGGAGATTCAAAGCCTAATACAAGGTCTGGTAAAATTTGAGTTAACACAAGTCCCACGAGAGAAAAACAAGCAAGCCGACTGGCTCGCAAGGATTCCAAGTTCCAATGAAGGGAAGATGAGAGGCCACATTACCATGGTGCACTTAAAAGGAAGTGTGTTGAGTGAGACAATGGAAGTTGACGAGAAGGATGATTGGAGTAAATCGATTCATGAACTCTTGCAGGGGCGAGTGGCTGCAGGAGATAAGCAAGAGGTGGAAAAAGTCGCTCGATATCTCAACAGGTACTTTGAAGTCGATGGGATTTTGTATAAGAAGTCATTGGTCGGGCCCCACTTGCGATGCGTTTCTGAAGAAGAAGAGAACCAAGTTTTGAGAGAAATCCATGAAGGGTGTTGTGGAGCACACATAAGATCTCGAGCCCTAGTTGGAAAGGCCTTGCAAGCAGGCTACTATTGGCCTAAAATTCGAGCAACCGCGGAACAACTGGTCAAGAAATGCGAAAAGTGCCAACGTCACGGGAAAATCTCCCATATCCCAGCCGAATACATGACGACAATCAACTCTCCAATCCCCTTCGCCCAATGGGGAATCGATTTGGCAGGCCCATTGCCAATGGGAACAGGGTCGCAGTCAACTACTTTAGCAAGTGGGTCGAGGTGGAACCATTGGCTCGAATTACAGAAGAGAAGATAATGCAGTTCCTATTCAATAAAATTTGCTGTCGATTTAGAATCGCGAAAGTGCTAATCTCGGATAATGGAACCCTATTCCAAGGAAAACAGATCCAGGCATAGTGCCTCGACATGGGGATCAAACAACAGTTTGCCTCGATTGCGCACCCTCAGACAAATAGCCAAGTCGAGGTACCAAACAGAACCATTCTCCAAGGATTGAAAATGGTTGGAGAAGGCGTCAGGAGCTTGGGTTGATGAGCAAACAACGGTCCCGTGGGATTATAGGATGACTCCAAAAAGCTCAACAGGCCAGTCTCCATTTCACATGGTTTATAGAATGGATGCACTCCTGCCCATCGAAGTCAGCTTGAACTCTCACACGTCGACATTCTATGAGGAAAAGAAAAACGAGGAGATGGTTGAGGAAGCTCTCGACCTGATTGAAAAATGACGAGAAGAAGCTTGGGTGCGATCCGTCGAATACAAACAGAAGATGCGCACCGCCTTCGATAAGAAAGTCCGAACCAGACGGTTCCAAGTGGGAGATCTCGTCCTCAAGCGAGCATACACCCTCAAACATGTCGGGAAGCTTGAAGCCAATTGGGAAGGACCCTACACGATCATAAAAGTGCTCGAGAGAGGCGCATATGAACTCGAGGATGGAGAAGGTCGACAGCTGCCGTGGTCTTGGCACATGATTCACCTCAAACGCTTTTATGCTTAAGGCTATATTTCAAACCCCTTTTTATACTGAGCAATGTCCAAATCGAATTCAGTAATGAAATGAACCTCAAGTTTATGCTTCAATTATGTCTTTTACATTTCTGTGTCGACCTTATTATGATCACATGAAATATCAAATTTTTCAAAATGGCTATATAGTCGACTAATTCTTACGACTATGAAGTCGATTAAACAACTACGAAATTGTGTCTCGAGTAAAATCTCGACTAAGCTACGAAGCTTATGACTACATAGTCGATTAAACAATTACAAAGTTGTATTCTCGAGTGGAATCTCGAGCAGGCTGCGAAGCCTACGACTACGAAGTCGATTTAACATAACTACGAAGTTGTATTCTCGAGTGGAATCTCGAACAGTCTACGAAGCCTACGACTACGAAGTCGATTTAACACAAATACGAAGTTGTATTCTCGAGTGGAATCTCGAGCAGGCTATGAAGCTTACGACTACGAAGTCGATTTAACACAACTACGAAGTCGTATTCTCGAGTGGAATCTCGAGCAGACTACAAAGTCGACTAGCACAACTATGAAGTTGTACTCTCAAGAGAAACCTTGAGCATGCCACGAAGCTTATATCTACGA
>CACSLK010020742.1:16168857-16190540 GCA_902706635.1 Striga hermonthica | reverse complement strand
GACTCTTGATTTTCGACCTCCGCGGTCTCGACTCTCGGTTTTCGATCTCAACGGTCTCTCAGTTTTCGGTTTTCAGTTTTGGGTCCCAGATCACTCGATGTTCGACCCCGACGTCCGGTCATTCGGTTTCCGACCTCCGTGGTATTTTGGTTTTTTATCTTGAAATCTCAATGCTCATTTGGAGGATATTTCAGTGATTATTCAATGGTCATTCGACTTCCGGTGCTCGATCTTAGTGGCAAGAAAACAGCTCGGAAAGGCATTCTACTCTTGGATCGAGTTATGCTTACTCGACCAGAGTGGAGGGGACTAGATGATATAGGATATTATACTGGACTCGATTTATAGATAAAGCGGATACATATTGGAGGATAAGCCCACTAAGACATCTAAGCCCAACTTGGGCCCAAAAGGTACACTCCCCCTATAAAAGGGGGCCAAGGTACCTCACTCTCTGATCCTCTCCTCATTTCATTACTACGCTTTCTCTCTCTTGAGTGGAACACTGACTTAAGCATCGGAGGCCCGACGTCGGGGCCACCCCCGGCGTTGGGTTCTGCAGGTACGGAGGCCGGTTCGAGTTGAAGGAGCCCGGGTGAAACTTATTCACTTCACTTACGTTTATCGGCTACGAAGTCGCTAAAATCGTTGCTCGACTTCGACCAGCTCGCAAGAAGGGTTGGGGAGACTTATGTTTATCGTCTACGAAGCCGCTAAAATCGTTGCTCGACTTCGACCAGCTCGTAAGAAGGGTTGGGGAGAAGACGAGTTAAAAAACTTACGTTTATCGGCTACGAAGCCGCTAAAATTGTTGCTCAACTTCGACCAGCTCGCAAGAAGGGTTGCGGAGAAGAAGAGTTGAAAAACTTAAGTTTATCGGCTACGAAGCCGCTAAAATCGTTGCTCGACTTCGACCAGTTCACAAGAAGGTTTGGGGAGAAGACGAGTTGAAAAACTTACGTTTATCAGCTACAAAGCTGCTAAAATTATTGCTCGACTTCGACCAGCTCGCAAGAAGGGTTGGGGAGAAGACGAGTTGAAAAACTTACGTTTATCGACTATAAAGCCGCTAAAATCGTTGCTCGACTTCGACCAACTCGCAAGCCAGGTTGGGAGAGAATATGCCAAGACGAAGAAAAAGAACTTGGAAAAATTTTAACACAATCAAGAGAAGACATTGACGCAAAAATCCATGATCCGAAACAGCTCAAGAAAAAACTTAAGCATGACCAACCACGAGAATTGGAATGATGGATATCATATTAATAAAGGTGGCACTTACAAAAGGTGCCGCCTTGACCTTTACAAAACCTGACAGTAGGTCGAAGGCGACAAACAAAAGCAACCGGCCCTACGTCCATAAACAAAAAAACAAACAAACAAACAACGCGTAACAAAAGCAAACAGACGAACCAACATTTGTAAGGATCAAATTGAAATAGCCTAAGAATCAGCAGTCGACATCTCGGCAGTGTCAGCATTCTCTCCCCCATCGACAGGCTCCATCCCCGCACCCTCTTCCTCCCTGACCGGCTCCGTGTCCGGCCGCTCGACCTCCATGATAGAGAATGAATATTATTATTATTATTATTATTATTATTATTATTATTATTATTATTATTATTATTATTATTATTATTATTATTATTATTATTCCTTTTATGATTAGTAGTTAATTGGTAAGAAAATAATTACTTGCTTAGTGGATAAGTAAATAATTATCTAGCTTGTTGGGCAAGTTTAGGAGACTAAGATTAGGATTATTATATATTGTTCAACTCCGTGACTTTTGATGGATGGTTAATCAATGAATAAAAAATGATATTTTTCTTGGTATTTTGAGACTGTTCTCAATTTATCGTCCCACTCGTACGCTTCCCTACATCACTTCAACTCCTCATCGACTGACTCTTCCTCATAATTAGCCCTACTTGGCCCAATCAGCTCGATCGGACCAATCAAAGGGGATGGGGGGACCTCGAGTTGAGAAGACAGTTCGGCTGCATTAATGGCCTTTGCCTCGAGGCCAACCAACCAGGCGAAGTTGGGAGGAAGATTCACATCACCATGGAAGTCGTCAGGGTCGGGAAGGGTCTTCTTTACTGCGGCCCAGTCGATCTTCCCAGAGAAGTTTGGCTTAGCCACAACCTTGTGGTAATGATCGAGAAATACTGGACTGCCGCGGGGCATAGCCTGTCGAGGAATTCAGGCGAGTCACAGAACGCCTCAATCACAGTCTTGCGGTAATGATCGAGAAATACTGCACCCGTCGGGGACTTCGAGAAGGTCCTGCGGCCTTCTTGAAGCCCGTTTTCCCTCTCGACCGTGGCCTCGTTGGTGGCCCTGGCCAGGTCAGCCTTCAGCTTCTCGACACGTTGAGAAGCCGCCTCTTTCTCGGACCGAAGTTTGGTAATGACGGCATTGGCAGCCTCGAGCTCCTCTTCCTTGCCCTCGAGTTCCTTCCACTTAGCCGTGTACCTCTCTCCCAGAACCTTGACATTATTGTGGGGAGAGGTGGCCTCCTCGATCATGGAGGGAAGGATACATGCGACAAGTGCACAAGATGACAAGAAGGTCAAAGTAGAATTCGAAGTGAAAGGAAATAAATAAGCATACAAACATTACTTACCCGGGGGTCGGGGTTGTCGTAATGCCGAGAAGGCTGCTCTAAGGTCATGGAGCGAACCTTGACGGGGACGATTGCCCCGCATCCTTCTCGATCGCCGGCTCTTTCCCCTTTTGACGTTTCAGGGAGCCGAGCACCAGGGTCATGTCTCGTTGATCTTGGGTTCTCTTGCGGGAGTGAGAGCCTGACGGTTGACTCGGGTTGGCAGCCGAGGGAAGCACCACCTTGTACTTCTTGGCGGCAGTCGTCTCGACTGCCGCAACCTTCGAACCAGAACCAGAACCATTTTCAGGTTTTTAGGAGAAGCGGGACGAGCGGTGGACTTATCACCTGACTTGCCTTTCTTGGTCTCGAAACGGGCCAAGGTTTTCACTGTCGACATGAAAAGAAATAATCAATAAAACAGAAGGAGAATAATCATATATATGCATCAAGCGATGGGAGCAAGTGAAAAACATCCAGACGACTGATATTAAGTCAAAAACAGAAAAGAAAGCTTACGAGGATAAACGACTAGAGGAGCAGTCTTGTCGATACAAATCCCCACATGATTAAGAAGGGAGCTATCCTTAGTTAGTCGACGAGCGCTCCACACGTGCTTATTCAACTCCTCCAACATGTTCGTGAATCGTGGGGAGCGAGGGCGTTTGTGCTGTTTCACCTTGCTGGTAATCCAAGCTTTGGTAAAAGGGTACTGGCCAGAAGCAGGTCGAATGAAGAAGCACTTCTTCTTCCACTCGATAATATTGGAAGAGAGATCGTCGAGGAAGGATACCCCCGGACGACGGCCTAGGCAATGAGCGTCTTTTCTAAACCTATACCCGTAACAGTAAAAAAAAACTCAGGCACAAAATTACCTAGAACTATTCGGGACACGACTATGAAACCCACCATTATTCGGATAGAGTTGGGGGTGAATTGGTTTATGGGTACATCATACAGATTGCTCAGCGACAACAACTCATGTTAGATCGGGAAGCGCAATCCAGACATGATTTGATCGACAAAAAATGTAAAACTGCCGCAGGGAGGATATTTGAAGTCATCTCTAGTTGTAGGAGCAACCAATTCTCAGTCAAAGGGAAGACCACTGTACTTTCTGAAGCCATCGATTTCGGCTGCAGAGGCATAACAAAAGGGATTAAGAACAACTAACTTTGCTAGAGGACATGCTAATGTTACAGGCTCGACTGAGGGAGCTATTATTAATGAATGTACAGGACTTGTTCTATACACAGGAATGTCCAAAAGCCTACGGGGAATACCTCGACGGATTAAATTAAGTCGAGGAGATTCTGGGGCGCGAGAAGACGTCTCAGGGTTTTTCATTAAAGTTCTTGACAACAGTGCCTGATTATACACGTCCCAGTCGACTCCGAAGGACGAGGCAGTGGAATGAACATAATTCTCTGGCTCGACATTCGGATCGGCACTCAATCCGACATCGATTATTTGTACAAAATTGGAACTCAAATAGTCGTCAATTTGACGAGCAAGAGATCCAGAAACAGGGTCGGAGTCAGAATCTATAAAAAAAAAGAGAGAGAAAACGGCAGTCAACAGGCGAGGACAATTATAGCCACTATTCGACTCCAGAAGAAGAAATAAAACAGTGAAGGAGCAGGGTGGGCACGCGAACCATCCCTAATTCGATTTGACTCGACAGAAAGGCAAAAGAAGGAAGGAAGGTCCCCGAGAACCCAGGCACAAGGATGTTTAGTCGACCCATAGAAGGGCAGATGGGTCGATTTCTCATATTAAATCAACGGACGAACGAAAACATTTATGAAAACAAGAAATCCACAATCGAAGATCTAACGAAGAAAAATCACTTAAAATCATTCAAAAAATACCAGAAAACACGAAGAATACTTGTGGACCCCAAACGCAAAGCCCAGAAAAATAGAAAATTTACAGAGAAAAAAACAAACATATCATCACAGAAACTGAAGAGCAAAGGAAACTTACACATGATGGCTTGATTAAAGAAGTCCTGAAAATCCGAGAAGATGGCCGGAAAAAAGAGTGAGCGCCGGTGAGCTTGACTGCCGGAAGAAATAGAGAGCTCGAGAATTTTAGGGTGCAAAAAGTAGAAGAAAAAGAAAGGAGGAAATATTTATAAGGAAAACCTTGAAACCCTAGCCTTTGGATTAAAGTAAGATTCAACGGTCCAAGAGAGGCGCGGAATACGAAGAGACAAAATAGGAGGCAGTGCATATCATCATTATTTGAATTTAGAAATTCAAAATAATGACAGCTGGCATTGGATATGTTCGAGATGAGTCCTTAAAAGTACGAGATTAAACTATGCATGTCCCGATTAAGTAGAGATGAGTTGTCAGCAGGACGATTAGTTAGGACGAAGCGATTGAGAACTAAGCGAGAACTAATGGACTTCGCTACAGGGATTCGACTAAAGAATCACTCGACTACCAAATTTACTCTTGAAGCTCAGGCTCGGTTCGAGTGCTACCTGTCCGACCGGACATTAAACACCTGAGTTGGGTTATCCTAGTCGACATTAAGGAGTCGATTTTCCTTATAATCGACTCCTCTTATGAACCTCTTAGGGACGGCCTTCGACTTTATGATGAATCTCAGGCGTCCTCTTATGAACCTCTTAGGGACGGCCTTCGACTTTATGATGAATCTTAGGCGATTCCCTCAAGTCGACTTCCACATTCGACTTTCCACAAAAAGATGAGCGGGCGAAGCCTAGTCTCCGAATGCTCATGCGTGACCTAAGTCGACTCGACAACACTACGATTCGACTTGTCCTGCCTCGAGGCATCAAGAGCTCCGACGACTTTCACATACTTTGACACAACACAGGAAGACCTCTGAATGATAGTAAAGCCACGTAGGATAAGAAGGAATCTGGATGCTGACTAAGAAGTGGATGGAAGGCGAACCTACCAGGGCATTTTGGAAAATTCACGTAAGTCGGCCAGGGCATTTTGGGTACTTCAGGTAAGTGTTTTGCCTCTATATAAAAGAGCTGAGGTAACTCCAAATCCTAACTTTCATTCTCTCCATTCATTATTCTCAGCTGCTGCTCCACTGAGCAGAGCTCACTTCATCACTCTCACTGACTTGTGCGTCGGAGGCTCTTCACCGGAAACACATCCGGTGTTGAGTTCTTGCAGGTTTTGCAGCGATTTGAGGTCGAATTTGATACGGTTCGAGCAGATCGGAGCCCGATACCACCAGTTCACTCCAGATCTCGGAGTAGACCCATCAAGAGGGTTCAACAAATTTTCAACAATATGCCGGGGAAAAGGGAAAAGAAGTATTACTCATCCCAAGCATGCCCCCCTTTTTTTAATTCTCCATTTTTTAAATAACTCATATTTAAAGCTATGATATAATATTTTGTAAATATTTTTCCGTAGTAGGATCAAAAGATTCAAATACCGGGTCGTGTCTCACGAGGAAGGTCAGCTGGAATATTATGCACGTTTATTCAATCAAACAAAGAGAAATAAAATCCTAAACACTCTAAATCAAAGATTGGTTTGGTTTTAAATTATCAACTACTAGAATTTAAACAACGCAAATTGAAATAGCAAGCTAACACGTAGAACAAGTAATATTTAAGAAGCTAGGGAGTCGGGGATGTCCGTTTTGGTTCGAAAATGCAATTATCAAGCAAGAGATTGTTCGGTTAAGTGATTTGAATAACCAGCTCGTTGGAGTACTCATTCTCAATAACTCTTCGTAACAAGAGAACAAACTTAAACGACAAGTTAAGAAGTCATTTAACACCTAGGCAATTCAATTACGAACAAGCCTAGTTTATACAAGCCTATTTCCACCGACTCCTGCCCTTTCGATTTTAAGAGTCGATTAAACAGGACTAGAGGGTGGTGAATCAACTAGTCCGTTGAGAATTATCAACATCATGCATGAATTAAACGAATTCAATTAAAATAATTGGATGTTGAAGTGTCACCCTTCAATAATTCTCAAAATTCAAGAATGATGATTGAAAAACCCTAGAAAAAGATCAACTCGTATAAATACAACAATCACGAACATGACAATCACAAACGATTCCAAAACATCAATCCCTTGTCTCTAGCATATGGATTTAGCCACTCATGATCGATTCGACACAAACAATCTCATAAATCAAGACAAGCATATTCATAGATTAAAGGAATAGAAAGTCTTACAATTCACCGAAATTGAAAGTCGAATACGATAAACAAGATTAATCCACAAAGCTACGACGAAATCCGAGTTTAAATCCGAGTTCTACGATCAAAAAATGAAAGGATAATGAAAAGAACGATTTTGGAAGGCAAAAGTACAAGAAAAACTAAAAACCCTCGAATGGGACATAATCCCGTTGTTCACAAAAATATGTTCTTAATTTTCCTAAATTCGCGAGTTCAGCGGCCACGACGAGCTCCGCAGGCTGCAGAAAAGAACGCCCCGCGGTCGCAACATTTCATGCTCTTAAATCTTATCGCTGGCAACGTTTGTTTGCTGCGGCCGCGGTTAAGTAAGGGTCGCGGCCGCGGAAGAGAAAATCTGGGCGCATAAAATTTTGCTCCCCGCGGCCGCAGGGAACCGTCGCGGGCCACGGCGATGGAGTTTCGCAACTTTACTCGGGCGCCCACGTATGTTTCCGAACTCGAAATTTCCTTCCGTTTTTTTCTACTCGACTCAACCTCAACCTCTTGGAAGGCATTCCCCGCATGGCCACTTTCCAACTGAGCCACCTAACATGCAAATCAACGATGACGAAACAACCGAAAAACGACCGAAAAATATAAGAAAAACCAAAATAGAACAAACCACGAACTAAACTACAAAACGAGCTAAAAACTGACTAAAAGACCTAACATGGGGGAAAAAGAAAGGCAAAATGACAACAAAAAACGCAACAAAAATGGGACATACAACTCCCCCACACTAAAACCTTTGTCCGTCCCGAACAATAAGAAAAGAAAAGAAACGAAAACAAACAAACGAGCATGGATAAAAATTTCAAATAAGATAAGCCTCAAATTAATTAACTTAGCCGAGGAGACTTCCAATGACCAATCACGCATACTTCAATTACAACTCGAATGCAACATTTTGAAAAGACAAATTCTCTCATGCACGAATATATAATACGTATATGCCTTACTCAGTTTCTTGCATGAATATGAAGTGGGGTGCTCAAATTGGTCGATCATCATGCATCAACATAAGCTTGTTCATCGTCTATTCATACTCTAAAACAATCAAAGATCATGAAATTTTAAATCAGCTGAACTTCTAGGAATTACAATGTAGGCATCAAGGAAAGGACAAATATAAAGATAAAGTGGTCCAAATAAACAATCACATCCTCGAGCATATAAACTACTCGAATACCTCGCCACCTATCCGAAATCAGCACGAATCCAATAATTCCCATCAAAACTCCATACAACACTCAAACATGCCCAAATTGAAATGCAAATTAGGTACTCAACTCTTTATTTATTTATTTATTTATTTATTTATTTTTGTAAGGGAGCATGCTTTTTCCTAACAAGACTGAGATGTAAGGACGAAATTCTCTAGGTTTAAATATTGGAGATCATCCAAGTTCCCTAGAGTGATTTCCCAATACTCATTACTCGTTAAAAGAATTCAACAAGTAAGCGGAGTAGAATCCTTTTCGTCCGTCTTGCTAGTTCCCAATTTTTTATATAATTTCTTTTTTTTAGTCAAGCACTCAAATGCAATGCAAACAAGTTCTACACCTTCTCCAAACACATATTAGAAAGCTTCGTCATCATAACAAATACACTGTCAAATCTCAAGTAATTCAATCAAATCGGATGACAAGAAATACGGTTTAAGGCTCAACGGGCTACTAATGTCAATATCACTTCAAGGGTCAATGGAAAAGGCTAAAACGAGCAATGTCAAAGAAATTCCTCAATCATTTTCACAAATCACTACTCCAATCAATTCATTTCAAAATAGATTCAAAGCAAGTTCTAATCAACAACGAGTCCGACCAATATCTCTCAAGAAACAACATAAGGCTCAAACCTCTCATAAGGTAAATAAATGTCCAACAAAATGGCACATCAAGTTCATCAAAGTATACTGGTCATGATCATCATCACATCTCCTCAACATCATCAACAACCATCAACAAATCTTAAAATCACCATGATCCATACTCGAAAAGCACACAAACTGGCTCAAGAAAAGACACCAAAATAAAACGAAAAATGGAGACATCCTAAAAAACCTAGACCTGGTCAACCATATAAGCATATAATCATGCAAAAACTCCCCCGCGCTTAAAACCTAACAATGTCCGCATTGTCGATCATTAGTGCTAGGAAAGTTTGCCCACATAATCAACCAAACACAAAAGACAGAAAAAACTGAACCAACAACGAAAATAAAGAGAAAGGAAATATACAAACGTACAGCGCACAATGACTAGACTAGTCACTATGAATCCGGTGATGCAGGTGGAGGGTTGAGGTAGTCAGGTCCCAAACAGCGGCGGGCCTCTGTCGACTCAAATCTCTCGCCCCATTCGGATCGGAGTAACTCCTTCTTACTCGGTTGTGGAGGGATAGTGTGGTGGTCAGTACGGCACTCCTGCTGGACATGGACATAGTCCTGCAATGATATCTTCGCATGTTCTCGCATACATGCGTCCTCGGTGAACTGCTCAATCGTCCAGAGGTAACCACACTCTTCTACCAGCTTCACTTGCGGCTCATGCTGAAACTCTCGGGTGGAAATAAATGTGGACTCCCCCAACACAGTCATACTCGCAGTCCCTTTCTTCACATCAATAACTGTGCTGGTGGTAGCCATGAAAGGTCGTCCAAGGAGGATGGTGTGTTGCTTCCCATTTTCTTGTACGTTTCCCACATCGAGCACAACGAAGTCCACAGAGACTATCAGCTTCCCCACTCAGACGATCACATCCTCCACAATTCCTTCTGGTAGGCGGAATGAGCGATCAGCCAGCTGTAGGCGCATAGTGGTGGGCTTCAATTCTCCGAGCCCGAGCCGATGATAAACCGCGAGTGGCATGAGGTTAATGTCTGCTCCTAGATCAAGCATGCCCGAAGTCTCTTCTCTATCCCCGAAGGCCATAGTTATCACAAAGCCTCCGAGGTCTTTTTCCTTCTTAGGCAAGTTGTGTTGAAAGGCACGTGCCGCATCGAACACGAGCACCTCTTCGCTTCCTTCGAGCCTCTGCTTATTCGCCGCTACCTCCTTAAAAAATCTTACTTATGCTGGTATTTTTTTTTCATCACATCGGGGAGAGATAGGTCATCATTAGCCTTAGCCAACATTGCATGAAAGTCTCGAATTATTCGGCGATTCTTCTCTTCCAAAAATCAGCCTGGAAAAGGGATCCTCGGCCTGTAAGGGTTCTGGGATTTGTGTAGGGTAGGCTCGGGTGGTGGTGTCACTGGGGGCTCTTCTTTTAGCTCTTGCTTTCTCAGACCCTCATTCCCCTCTTTCTCCACTTTGGCATCTGCCTTCTCCTATGGCTCGGGCATCAGCACTGTAACTGCATTCACATGCTCATTTTTCTGTACTCATTTCGGTCTCGATACCTCCAACACGTGTAGCCAATTTCCCCACTTACATCTAGAGGTGCTTAATGGAGGCTTCATTGTTCATGGTCTGTTTCTCGTTGTTGGCCAAATACTGGAGGATCTTATCTAGCTTCTCATATGAGTTCGGCGGACTCTGTTCGGCTCCTTGGGCTGATACTGGCAGCCTAAACATCTGTCCCCTATATTGTTGCTGATGGGGGACAAACTTAGGCTGGGGCAGATGCTGAGAGTTGTTGTTAGACCAGGAGAAGCTTGGGTGGTATCTCCACCCGAGATTGTATGTGTTCGAGTACGGGTCATTCTCGTGCCTGCTCCGATAGCCTTGTAGTGCGTTTACCTCTAAATTTTGTCCTCCATAGCTCGGTCGATAGCTGTCGTTCACACCTCGGATCTGTGGCCCTACACTTCGTATGCATCGCAAACATTCACTGCCATCGTCATAATCGGCGAGGAACTTCGAGCATTCAGTATCTGCATCTGCTCCGTGAGCTCGGCTAACTGCTGGCCATGAAATTTTGCCCAGTCCAACCTCATTCACTGTAGACCTCTTCCATCTGACACTTTTCTGAGACGAGTTAGCACTCATCGTCTCGTAAATCGTAATCATCTCTTCAGCTATTTTGGCCCTAATATTTCCTCTGGCTGCATTATCCACCATGTACTGCAAGTTCTGGTGGAGGGAGTCGTAGAAGCAATTCGCCAATAGCCCTGAAGCGAGGTTGTGGTGGGGGCACTGCCTCTGGAGGCCCTTGAAGCATTCCCAGGCCTCATGAAGAGGCTCGTGCGGCAGCTGAGCGAATGAGACGATTTGGGACCGGATGTCTTGGGTCTTCTGATGCGATAGTACTCCCAACAAATTTCGAGTAGACTTCGGCCCAAGTTGCCGGAGAATCTAAGGCGAGGGTCATGAACCAAGCCTTTGCCCGGTCCTATAGAGTCTCTGGAAAGCACCGCATTTTCAGTTGGTCCTCGGTCAACCAGAGTAGAGAGAATGTCTGGACGACATTGTAGAACTTCCGGAGAAAGTTGAATGGGTCCTTGTTGGGGAGCCCGTGGAACGATAAGAGCTGATTGTAGTGGACAATCTTCAGCTCATAGTTGCGGGCGGCTTGCCCCAACCGGATACAAGAAATGATTGGCCCAATAATTGGTTAGGCCAAGTTTCGGAGAAGGTTACGAGGAGGTTGTTGCTCGGCCATGTTTGAATTACTCCCCTCTGATGACATGGGGGAAAACTCATTTTTCATGTGTGATTCGAGGGTAAGCTCGTCCAGCAGCTCTCTCAAGCTCTCGTTAATCGATTTGTTGGTCGGGGATAGTATACGTCCACTCCTGGTACGCATACACTCAGACAACAAATGGTTACGAGCACCAGCGGTAAAGAAGAGAAAATAAAATAAAACAAAAACAACGAAAAACTACACCTAAACAAAGAAAAATAAACTAAGAGAAACACATAAAAATAAAGTGAATAAGCGCAAAAAATATGTCCTAATCCTCCCCTGGCAACGGGGCCAATTTGTTGTAAATATTTTTCTGGAGTCGAATCAAAAGATTCGAATACCGGCTCGTGTCTCACGAGGAAGGTCACCCGAAATATTATGCAAGTTTATTCAATCACACAAAGAGAAATAAAATCCTAAACACTCTAAATCAAAGATTGGTTTGGTTTTAAATTATCAACTACTAGAATTTAAACAACGTAAATTGAAGTACCAAGCTAACACGTAGAACAAGCAACATTTAAGAAGCTAGGGAGTAGGGGATATCCGTTTTGGTTCAAAAATGCAATTATCAAGCAAGAGATTGTTCGCTTAAGTGATTTGAATAACCGGCTCGTTGGAGTACTCATTCTCAATAACTCTTCGTAACAAGAGAACAAACTTAAACGACAAGTTAACAAGTCATTTTACACCTAGGAAATACAGTTACGAACAAGCCTAGTTTATACAAGCCTAATTCCACCGACTCCTCCCCTTTCAGTTCTAAGAGTCGATTAAAGAGGACTAGAGGGTGGTGAATCAACTAGTCCGTTTAGAATTATCAACATCATGCATGAATTAAACGAATTCAATTAAAATAATTGGATGTTGAAGTGTCACCCTTCAATAATTCTCAAAATTCAAGAATGATGATTGAAAAACCCTAGAAAAAGATCAACTCGTATAAATAGAACAATCACGAACATGACAATCACAAACGATTCCAAAACATCAATCCCCTATCTCTAGCATATGGATTTAGCCACTGATGATCGATTCGACATAAACAATCTCATAAATCAAGACTAGCATATTCATAGATTAAAGGAATAGAAAGTCTTACAATTCACCCAAATTGAAAGTCGAATATGATAAACAAGATTAATCCACAAAGCTACGACAAAATCCGAGTTTAAATCAGAGTTCTACGATGAAAAAATGAAAGGATAATGAAAAGAACGAGTTTGGAAGGGAAAAGTACGAGAAAAACTAAAAACCTCGAATGGAGCATAATCCCGTCGTTCACAAAAATCTGTTCTTAATATTCCTGAATTCGCGAGCTCCACGGGCCGCGGGGAAGAACGCCCTGCGGCCGCGACATTTCATGCTCTGAAATCTGGTCACTGGCAACGTTTGTTCGCCGCAGCCGCGGTGAAATAAGGGTTGCGGCCGCTAAAGAAAAAATCTGGGCGCATAGAATTTTGCTCCACGCAGCAGCGGGGAACCGTAACGGGCCGCGGCGATGGAGTTTAGCAACTTTTCTCGGGCTCCCACGTATGCTTCCGGACTCATAATTTTCTTCCAACTTTTTCTACTCAACTCAACCTCAACCTCCTGGAAGGCAACCGAGCCAACTAACCTGCAAATCAACGACGACGAAACAATCGAAAAACGACCAAAAATACAAGAAAAACCAAAATAAAATAAACCACGAGCTAAACTACAAAACGAGCTAAAAACTGACTAAAAGACCTAACATGGGGGAAAAAGAAAGGCAAAATGAAAACGAAAAATGCAACAAAAATAGGACAAACATAACATATTGTACCCAAAATACGCCGATCTAGATTAAGTATGACAAACAACGATGAAATGGACGATAAGTCTATATCAGCGATATCCTGAATACCCATAGTATAATGCCAACACTAGGACATAAGTATACATCAGGTCAGACAAGGATGACCTCCTCTTAGTCGATCTTTTCTTTTGTACTGATCTCACTCTAGGCTGTACGCACGTCAGGCCCATATTACAACAACGCAGAAAGGTTATGATGCAAATGTGGGTTTCACGCCTTCAAACACACATGATCGGGACCGACATACACGCACGAGAGAGGCCCAGGTCGCTGCCAGGACCCGCTGCACTGGGTACGAGATGACCCAGAGCCACCGCGCTGGCGGGGGTCGACCTGCGCAGGGCATTGCGAAACGGCACGCACTTGTAAGGCAACGCGTAGGTGGACAGGGCAGGTGGAACACTCGCGACCCCAGCGAAATTATTCACGAGCGAGAAATAGATGGGGCCTGCGCACGAGCACGGGCACGCATAGGCGCGACCTGCAGATGTCACGCGAAAGGACTAACTCGCATATAACAACAATACAAGAGTAGTAGCGAGAGGTCTTCGGATGCTTGGCAGCATGCACGCACAGGGAAATGCGCACGCGCGCGGGAGACCTAGGTCTATAGGAGATGCGCGCGACTGGGGAGGTGCACAAGTTTTTCTTGGGCACCAAGTGAATGAGAAACATCTATAAGGTGTAAGAAGTTTCTCCAAGGGCCTGGACAAATTTTAGGATTTAGTCAGATATTTATTTATTTTTCTAGATTGTTTGAGAGTTTATTTATGCTTGAAATTTCTAGAATAAAGTAGCATAGGATATTTGGTTTCCTTAAGTTAGAATCATATATCACTCAGGATTAGATCTTCTAAAAAGTTTAGAATTAATCTTAGGTCTTTAAATACTCGTTTCTAGTTCATGTTATTCATATATTAGTCTAAGTTCAAGAAATAAGAAAATCGATCATTTCGATTACCAATCTCGTGTGTTAATTCGTGCGAGTTTACATACAAATTTGTGTTAGAGATAGGACCAACATCCGGATTTTTTCACAACATCGCGAAGTACGAAGATGTCGGCGCGCGTATTAACAACCTATCGCTTAGAAATCAAGGCGTTGGCATGGGTTTCGAGACAAATTGAATTACAAAAATACACGATCCTCATCATTGGTTCTGTCATTGAGAGGTGTTGATCGTGTATTTAATTTAGCTCTTTTGTTTCAGTTTTAGTTAAAAAAAATGAATTTTTTGGTTTTTTGCGTGAGTAATAAAAAAATATATTTATAGTATTAGTTTCTAGATGTTCAGTTCATGACGAGAAAAAAAAGAGAGGAAAAAAATGACAAATACGCATAAGGAAATGATCGAGCAATTAGAGATGGGATTGAATCCCATACTAAAAAATATCAATCCTTGAAGGCGGACATGAAGACCACGCATGATAATTAACACGCCACAAATCACCAATTGTTGAAGTCTGATCAATCACTATCCGACTCAATACAATCCTTAGCCGCAGAGGTTGTCGAACTTGCACGACATGATCAACAATCGTATAGAAGGCCTAAGCCATGGTCATCTTCGGTGGAAAATTCATTCTCATAGGATGTGGACAGCGAGGATGAAGGCGAGAAGGACCACTGATCACTGGGGTCAAGGGGTTCACGTCGACTTAAGGAGCGGAGGTTCAAAAAACTGAAGTTTGTTCTTTCCATGTTCAAGGGAGAGGATCTGGACGCATGGTTAAGTCGAGCTACTCAATATTTTGACCTGAATGAGATTCCAAAGACTGAACATGTTAAGTATGCAGCGCATTATCTTGATGGAGAGGCAAGTACATGGTGTCAATGGATTTCGCATGTTTATAAGAAAAAAGGCAAGCGATTGAAGTGAAGGAAATTTTAAGAGGGGTTGATCACGAGTTTTGGGTCATCCGAGTATTATTGTTTTGATGAGGCCTTGACAAAATTAGGCTAACAGGCAGTCTAAGGAACTACCAAAAGGAGTTCGAACCCCTAGCTAGTCATGTACGCGGTTGGCCGGAGAGAGAACTCATAGGAACGTTCATTAGAGGCCTTAAGACGGATATTGCCACAGAGGTTAGGCTCGAGAGGTCAAGGAACTTTCAGAAGGTCATGGAGGTTGCACGCACGCACGACAACCACTTGGTTGCGGTGCATAAGGTTGGTCGTTCGTACGCGCACGATAGCAAGCCGCACACGGGGCCACGGGGTTACTCAAATAGCACACCTAAGGCCGAGAATTCAATGACAATGAGCCGTGAACGAATTTCTAAATAGAAAAGGTAACACTGGATAAGCTAGGGGCTATGTTTTTGATGCAAGAGAAATTTGCATTAGGACATCGGTGCAAGCAACAATTGTACGCCCTCGAGGGTGACGACGAGAAGCCTGAGGAGGATGAAACGAGGCACTACATCAAGGAGGACTTGGAAATTTTGGTCAATGCGATGTCGGGAATGCATGGTCTGAACCATTAAGTTGTCAGCCTCAGTTCGAGGACGATCTATTGAGATGTTAGTTGATACCGGGTCGTTCCACATTTTTATTAGTGCCATATTATCTGACGCGTTGAATTTGCCGGAGACTAAGGTGGTCGCCGTTTGACATAAGAGGGAAAATGGGGAACAACTATGATGTCGTGAGTATTATCGAGAGATGCCCATCAATCTTCAAGGCGAGACTATAAAGACCGACCTCTATTCATTACTGTTGGTAGGGCCCGACATAGTTCTTGGAGTACAATGGTTGAAAGGACTTGGGGAAGTCAAAACAAATTATAAGGAGGGGATAATGGAGTTCTACTCGGTAAAAAGGCTTGTCAGACCTAGAAATGGTGCCGAAGGCACAGAGATAAGGAGCTTAAAGCCAATGGACAAATGCAAGCGGCGTTTTTGGATCCTTGAGGACAAGGATGTGCTTAAAGGGGGCGAGAATGATGTGAATGTGGGTTTTGTGGCTTCAAACACTCATGATCGGTCCCAATGTGCACGCACAAGAGAGGCTCGGGTTGCTGCCAAGACCCATTGCACTGTGTGCGAGACGACTCAGAGCAATCGCGTAGGCACGGGTCAACCCACACAGGGCATCATGTGACCGCGCACACACGCAAGATGGCGCGCAAGCGTATAAGGCAGATGGAACACTCGCGACCCCAACAAAATTATTCGTGACCGTAAATGGACGGGACGCACGCGAGCACGGGCACGCACTGTGCGACTAGAAGATGTCGCGCGATAAGACTGGGATGCGCAGACAACAACCAGACTAGAGTAGCAGCACGAGACCGTAGGGTGCCTGGGCAGCACGCACGCGCAGGGTGGCGCACACGCGTGCGGGAGACCTTAGTCTTACCTTGAGAAGGGTTTGAAATATCCATCTCTTTCTTGATAAACTAATTTTTCAAAATTTTGTAAGATATATGATTATGATGAATTACTCACTTAAAAGGAAAGTTTCACAAAATAATAAATGATTTTACTATTATCTTCTTAAAATTTCAACCAACAGATAAGTCATCAGGTTTAAATAAATCTTATCTGCAGCTATAAGATTCTCTGTAAAATTATATTACACCATACTAAATTGTATTAATATGATTTTTCATACTAACAAGACCAGTTTTACAAACTTGATCTTTTGAAACAAGATTTTCGATATTATAACGTTCTTCTTCATTTTTGAACTGAATCCATAAAGACATAAGCTCACGATGCACATATCCACAAGGATGTGTCTCAAGAATTTATTGATTTGTTTGATCCATAGACTCTTTACTCAATCCATCCATTATAAATGCTATTTCATATTCTCTATTTTTGGACGCAAAATCCCACAAGTTTACATCACGTGTCATAAGTCCATCGAGTGCATTTGAAGCACTCGCCTACTCCTTTTGCTCTTCATTTCTTTGCAAAAATACTTTTACCCATACTTGACATATATTTATATAAATTTGGAAACTCTACGGATAATGGAACTTGTGCTCCAATCAACCATCGAACATCATTTAGAATAGCCTTATTCATTAGCACCCTCAATCTTTCCAATTGAGATGGATAAGTCCTTCTTAAAATATTTATTGGAAGAAATGGATAATATTTACGGATATGTGGGATTGCTAAATCCATCTAAAAGTTCGAACAATTGTCACGGAAGATTGCATGAGTACCTGTTAATTTATAGAAAATATGATGTGTGTGCGATACGACTCTAGATTTAAACAGTGACTAAAATATTGTGTGTCGAAGTCTACACTTAACGTACAATATTATTGCCGAAAGATGATGTTATTCTTTGTGATATGAGATGATATTAATTGTTTATTGATTTGTGAAAATTATTACTAGTTAAATATTTGGGACCGATATTTGATGAATTTGAGTATGAAAGGTGTACGATATATATGGGTCCACTACCCCTCCATATGTGCTACTAGATAATATGGATCTACTAGATAGCCAGATGTGTATGTGACTTGTAACCTAAAGTTACGAGACAGTTTGATCAAAGAATGTGTATATGATACGTAATATGAAGTTACGAGATGGTTTGAGTAAAAAATGTGTATATAACATGTAACTTGAAGTTGCGAGATGATTTGATCGATTAATTTGTATATGACACTTAACTTGAAGTTTGAGATGGTTATGAATGAATGAAAATAAGTGTCATGTGAAAGTGGTAAAGCTAGTAATATACTCAATTGATATGAATGAGATCTTGAAATAATAATGTGCACATTATAAGTGATATGAGTTCGCAATCCTCCTATTATTTGAAATCGAGAATGGAATAGAAACAATATGAACTCCCTTCCATAAATTTTATACTATTCTGATATGTGAGTGAAGTTTTATATGGATTTGTTAAAATGAAGGGGTTTTTCAAAAATTGAAGTTTGTAAATGATATTTATAAATGCATGACACTGAAAGTATGAAGTTCATAACCTCAATGATACTGATGGTGGTGAATTATATGATGGTGGAATAATACGTTGGAGGCTTTGGCATTATGCAAATCGAAATTCTCCAAATTTATAAGTGATGAAATGAGGCATATACTATTGATGAAAAGTATGTAATAAAGAAAAGTATACTATTAATTGAGAAAAAGTTATTTCAGAATGTTATGTTAATATGAGGAATAATGGAAATAAATAAGTATCGATATAAATAATTGGCAGTAAGACCATTGAAATACTGCCAATTTTAAACTCATTCTCATTATCAGTGTATTTCAGTGGTCTTACTGCCAATTGTTTTCAAAATTCACATTAAGTTGATTTCATTTTCATCACTATCATTTATATCGTTATTTATTTGTTTGGAATACGCGTTGTGCTCTTTTTTCTTTGGTTGAAGTTTTGTCCCACTGGTTTACATTTATTGACAATGTTTTAAATGAGGCTGCACATGGATACTCCACTAAAGATGATTTTTTTGAGGGAAACAATGTTATGTTTCCACAATGCTTAAATTTTGTCACACCAGATTTTCTTGACATGTTGAAGCAAAGCGGTTTCTGATGGCTACAAGTTACACTTCAAGATGTTCGAATTGAACTTTATTCCAATAATTCAGATATGTTTAGAAAATAGTCATTGAATGAGAAGTGTTATGAAATGTGAACCATAAACTCTACCGATCAGAAATTCTATAGAGCCAGCCAATGACTCCCTTATGAAGTCATCCATAACTTTATGTACTTACACATGTCCAATATGTATTTATTGCAGGACACATGTCAATACACATGCTCAAATTATATCTATATATGTGAATCAATATTTTGCCCCTGATGTGTATTATTACAATTGTCCATCAAAAGTTTTTTCTATAAATAGGAGATTCAGTTATAATAATACATTAAGATAATACATTTTTTCTATTCTCTCTCTTTTCCTCTAGTTTTTTCCTGTAGTATTATAACAAGTACAATTGAAATGGAATAGTTTAAAGTCATTGAAGAAGTTGAATTTTTTTGGATAATTAGAGGGCTAAAAGATTAATTCTATTGTCTTTATTGTCTCTGAAATTAATTCTAGTAAGATCATCCACAATGCTGCACTACATATGGATCTTTGCGCTAAAATAGCGCAAAACATGCCTTAACGCAAAACATGCCTCCAATGCTACGCCAGATATCTGCGCTAGATAAGAGAGATGAATAGTGTTGCGCCACATTTGGCGCAGCACTGTAGCACCTGCGCTACATTTTATCTTTTTATATATATATATATTTTATTATAATATTAATAATATATTTTTGTATAATGTAAATTAGTAAATGTATTTTTATGCTAAATAACTTTGTGCCACATATTTTTTATGCTAATTAATTTTGTGCTTTTTATTTACTGATATATTATAATTTTATTTTGTAATTTTTTAATATTAAAATGATACCAGATGCATAAAAATTTAACACTTTCAAACAATTTTATTTTATTAAAATTAAAAGTTTACAATATACATAAATGTATCAATTTATTTGAAATAAATAATAAATACAAAAATAATATATTTGATGTAGAGTAAAATGTAGAAACACTCTAAAAGGCCGGACGCGGTGGTTGTTTCTTACGGGGAAATATCCGTTCGAACAGGGTACGACACTAACCTACTCGGTGGCACACGCTTTGGAGTGTAGTCCTCAACATTTATAACTTCAACATCTTTGCCACCTTTCTTACTTTTTTGCTTTTTATCTTTGGTGTCGCTGTCAGAAATATAACACCATTCGAATGGAGATATGTACGGTGGCTCCACGTGAAACAACTCGACAATGTTGTTATGCTGTGGATCACCTTCTGTCATGTACGCGATAGCAAAATCATCCTACTATGTGAAAAAAAAATAATAATTTAGTTTGTACATATTTCGTTCGTTGGTGTAAGAAAGAAAATGTAAATCATTGAGAAAACTCACATTAAACAACAGATACCAAGTTTTGTCCGAAGCATGGTACTTGTTCTGCTCGACGTCGTATTGAACACCATCCTTGTCTTTCAACGCTGTGAAGATATCATGTCGTTTGGCCAAAACTCCAACGCGGGTACCGTTGTACTCTACCGTGAAACTCTTGGAAAACCACGCATTGAATGCGTTCGTAGCACCAAGTATGGACTCACTATTATCTGCAAAAGGAACAAATATACCACACAACTTATTTTCAAGTAAATCTTCGATTAGAAACTCATCAAACTTTGGTGTCCAATGTAGGTCGTAAAGATAGTCGGCCTGCACTACACCAAAATCAGGAGCCATCGAACTTTAGTAACAATAGCAGATATTTGTGGTTTACTTCCTTTTTTGCGTCCGTGGATTTCTTTGTTGTGAAGTGTGTGGCTTAAATAGGAAGGTATCAACGTTCGGTATGAGTAATGACGCACATGGCAAAGTAAGTGATTTCTAATCAATTCAAACGTGCAGTGAGTGGTCATATCATGTCACCATCGTGAAACGCTTGGTCATATCATGTAAGTGAATTCTAATCAGTTCAGCTTTGCAACAAAAAGGTTGATACCTACTTGTACACCTACAGCAATTGGTCATATCATGCCATATAGTCGTGAAGCCCTTTAGTCCAATCAACCTCAGCTTTACAGAAAAGCTAAACCTGAAAAGTCATAAGCCTACCTATAGACTTGCAGTGAGTTGTCACTAAACGTCATATCAGGTAATGGGCAATTCAGCCCATTTGACCAACAATGCAAGTACTTAATTTAAATTGAAATATGATATTGCAATATAGTTATGCATACAAATCTGTCACTAATTCAAAAGTACAAAGTAGTTATACAAAAGATCAGTCAAAACACAAAACAAAACAGTACAAAGTGGACCTGAATCAAAGAACATCATCATACTTCGTTTTACTTAGCCAGGATTATTTCCCTTGTGAAGTGTGTCGTTTAAATAGAGAGGTATCATGCTTCGTTATCAGTAATGCTTCACATGGCAAAAGCTAGAAATCATGGTTGGCAAGTAAGTGAATTCTAATCAATTCAGCCATGCAGTGATTGGTCATATCATGTCACTTCGATTGTGAATATTTTGACCAAATAAAGTGGCAGACGCATGCACCCACACATGCTCGTGACGTCCTTTTACTGCAAACAACTCGGCTTAAAGAAAAGCTTCAGCCTAACTATAGACCTGGCGTGATATGTCATAGCACGTCGTGTCAAACATAAAACTTTTGACCATGAAGTAAACAACCCCTCAATGACCAATTTCATCCCTTCTGACCAGTCATATAATTATTTTAAATTGAAAAGGCGAATGCATAGTAAGCCATCATTAATACAATACAACAGTACAAAGTTGGTTTACAAAATATCAGTTATTACACACAAAATAAGTGGACGACCGTTTAATAAAATCATAGTTTGTTCT
>CACSLK010020742.1:16136051-16148024 GCA_902706635.1 Striga hermonthica | reverse complement strand
CCCCACAGAGATTTCGGGAGTTAAACCTAAGACTTGCAACAGTGGTTTTCAGTTAGTCCGAAAGCTGTACACTCTTGGGCAACCAGAGGTCCGACCACTTCAGGTATCTACATATTTGCTCCTCCCAGATTTCGATCCCTCTACGCAGTGCTTGCAAGCGAGCATGCGGCCCCCCATCCCACCAACTGTGCTACGCCCCGGGGGCCAAACCATGTAACTTCTTTTTCGATTCAATTGTTGCAAGCAATTCTCCTGTTTGGGGGTGACAATTAGGGGTGAGTAGGTCGGTACCGTTCGAAAATTGAGAAATTTATGGAACTGTATCGAAATTCGGAGTTCACTAAATTCAATTGTCGGAATCGTACTAAAAATTTGGGACGGTTCGATTCAGAGATATTTATTTTTTGGTTCGGTTTTTCGATTTTCGGGACAATCGGAACAGTTCGGTTCAGTATGGTTTGGTTCGAATTTTCGAAGATTTCTTATTTTTTTCTAATTTTTTGAATGACTGCCTAATTATATTTTAATTTTTATATGATTTAAACAAACAATATTCATTAATACTTCATTATATTGAAGATTTTTTTTTAAATCAACTTTAGAAGTAATTATAGATTTTAATTATTTAATTTTTATATGCTTTAAAAAATATTCATCAATAATTTCTCATATTAAAGAATGTATTTTGAAATTAACTTTAGAAGTAACTCTAAATTTTTGTTAAGACTAAATTTGTGCTACTAATATTGAAAATTTAAAATTCAAACAAAATAATATTTTTTTCTTAGAAATTACTTTTAACCTTTTATACAATTTTAAATAATTTTTTTATAGCAGGAAAATTCAATTATAGATCAAGTATTACTAAGCATGAAATTATTACTATATTTTATTTGCATTTTAAAAATTCTCAAATCATATAGGACCAAAATTGACATAAAATATATTAATAACACACATCTAATATTATAATTCGGTTCTTCGGTTCGGTACGGTATGAGACAATTCGGTTCGGTTCTCGGTACGGATATTTGTGGATCTACATAACCGTACCAATTGCTTTTTCGTTTCGATTCGGTTCGGTTCGGTTCGGGAAAAGTCAAATGGTCAATGGTTATTTTTTGGTTCGAAGTGAGTTCGGTTCAGTTTTTTAAACAGTTCGAAATTTCCCGAGTCTCATGCTCAACTATGGCTGAGCACGTGTCTTGGAGATTACCGAATCGTTTCGAAAATTGACCCAATTCACCCCGAACCGAAAAATATTTGTTGACCGTTTGACTATCTTCGAACCGTACCGTACCGAAATTTGGTTTTGGTGATTCATAAAATATCCGTACCAAGAACCGACCGAAAAAAAAAATCCTACCGAGGAACCGAACAAGAACCGATTCCAATTCATAAAATCCATATATATATATATATAATTTACCATATATATATATATATATATATATATATATATATACACACACATAATGTGTATAATTTTTATTTTAATACAATTCTGTACAAAGTGAAAAATATTTTAATACATAATGTGTATAATTTTTATAATAATTATATATATATATACATATAATTTACCATATGTATTTGTACAGAATTGTATTAAAATAAAAATTATACACATTATGTATATGTCCATAAAACTATCCTAAGTTATATTTCAAATAAAGTTGCGAAAAAATATCCACTATTGAATGTTAATATAATTTAAAAACTGAAAATAATTATTTTATTTTGGTACTACTTATGGGACATTATTAAATCTAAGATCTCATTTTAGAATTAATTTTTTGAAAAGAAAATTAAATTAATATACTCTTCCTATTACAAAATTTGATAGTCAACATGTAAAAACTCGGAGAGAATTATTTATTTAAAATAAATTGATAGATATCTTTACCATAATATTAGATTAAGAATGAATATATCGATTATTTTATTAATAAAATTAATTATACCTTAATAAAATTAAATATTTTCATTATTGAAAAAAAAACTTTATATGTACTATATCTGAATCTCACAACATCGGCCGGAAGAGATTAATTATTTGGACATAATATATTTCCAAAATATCCATTTATTTAACAAGTAACTATCTTTAAATTGACTATTGTTCATGTACGTCTTATCACGTGTGGATTTTTTGGCATATAAATGTTTAGCATGTAAATATTTCAAATTAAATTATAATATTTTGCAACTAAAAGATAGTTCTCAATATTTTTATAAAATTAAAAAAAATTAACCATCTATTCTTACTATTAATTGACGAAAAATCTTTTGAAATCAAGAGAGGTTTATGTTTTCTTTCATCCATGATATGTACCATCTAACATGCAATTGGGAGATTTTATACATATAAACTAAAATAAAATAAAAAAAATCTCTGAAATCTCCGATTCGTACCAAATCGACCCATTAGAACCGAATCTCCAAACTGAACCAAACTGAATTTTCAGTTCGGAATGGAGATTTATTAGAACATGTTCGGTTCTGGAGATCTAGTTTTTGAAATTTCCAAAGTTCGGTACGGTTCTGGAGATTTTTGGATCTCCGAACTGAACTGACCCGTGCTCAGCCCTAGACTGACAATGAAGCGCAACATGACGGTAAGACGTTTTACTTATAACCCATAAGTTATGGGTTCAAGTCATCGAGGAGGGAAAGTGAGAACACTATTGATCTTTCTTTTGAAAAGAAAAAAAAAATCTCATGTTTGGTGTTCTATTTATGTATTGCTATAGGATTATGTGGTGCAACCACACGGCCTTTTTTTTTGTTTTTTTTTTCGAAAGTATATGAATACTCGTAACTAAAAATACAAAAATACACGTTGTCATACAAATCGAGTACAACCCCATAATAAAAAAATGAAACATCAGACATAATGACCGAACCACACAAGTGTTGTCTAGACCCCGAGCAACACTCTAAAAACTATAACAAAAGGCAACACAAAAGCTGACCTCTCTAGCTACATAGTACAAATAAACTCAAACAACGAGGAAGGAACAGAAAATTTTCAACGACCTAATATATCCCTTAGCTAGCCCCTATCCCAATCATCAGATTTAAGAGAGCAGAACTCAGACCACTCTTTCACAACACAACTCACCAAGGTAGGCTCTAGAATCCAAGTGTTCTGTAGCCCGTACAAGTTTCGATATTTTCACAGGCGTCACAACAAGTGAACAACTAAATCGTGTCCCCATTGATGCTCTTTTGGCTCAGTGAATATAACTTCCACCACCAGTCAGAAAATATTAGTTCGTTGATTCGTTTATATCAATGAAAAATAATTTTTAACACATATTTATGTGTTCAAACAAAAAAAAATACTTATTTTTTCTATATAACGATAAATATTAATGTCATTAAGTATTATTTATTGACGTAATCAATATAAAAATATATAAATAAATATAAAATAAATAATGTGCCATATATGTATTCTATTCAATTTTTAAAATTTATCCTATTAGATAATAATTAAAAACAAAATCATATGTATATATATAAAGACCCACTGGGATATTTCTAAAATTTAGATAAGATGGAAATGTGTGCGCGTGTTAGAAATGTAATTATACGGAAGTTAAGATAAGATGGAATGTATCCAGATAAATTTGATTGTGATCTTTTCTTTAAATGTTTGAATTACAATTTTTTTTCAGAAATTTTTAAAAAAGATTACTATGTGTAGAAAATATTTAGGCGGGAATCCTAATTATTTTTTAGTTACTATTTCAGTGTTTTTTGGGTTGTCTCTTTATCTAATAATAATAGAGTCGACTTATACAGAAGGTTCAACAAATTTTCAACAATATGCCGGGGAAAAGGGAAAAGAATTATTACTCATCCCATGCATGCCCCCCATTTTTTTTATTTCTCGATTTTTTTAATAACTCATAATTCAAGCTATGGCATAATATATTGTACCCAAAATACGCCGATCTGGATTAAATCTAACAAACAACAATAACATGGACGATAAGTCTATATCAGCGATACCCTTAAAACCCATAGTATTATGCCAACACTAGGATACAAGTATACATCAGCTCAGAGAAGGACGACCTCCTCTAAGTCGATCTTCTCTTTTGCGGCGATCTCGCTCTAGGCCATACGTGTGTCAAGCTCACATCACAACAACGCAAAAAGGTTATGATGTGAATGTGGGTTTTGCGCCTTCAAACACACATGATCGGGCCTGACATGCACGCACGAGAGAGGCCCAGGTCGCTGCCAAGACCCACTGCACCAAGTGCGAGATGACCCAGAGTCACCACGCTGGCAGGGGTCTACCCGCGCAGGGCATTGTGAAACGACGTGCACTTGCAAGACAACGCGCAGGTGGACAGAGCAGGTAGAACTCTCGCGACCCCAGGGAAATTATTCACAAGCGAGAAATGGACGAGGCATGTGTGCGAGCACGGGCGCGCACGGGCGCGACCTGCAGATGTCGCGCGAAAAGACTAACGCGCATATAACAACCAGGCGGGAGTAGTAGCGAGAGACCTTCGAACGCATGGCAGCACGCATGCACAGGGAGGTGCGCACGCGCATGAGAGACCTAGGTCTATAGGAGATGCGCACGACTAGGGAGGTGCACGAGTTTTTCTTGGGCACCAAGTGAATGAGAACCATCTATAAGGTGCAAAAAGTTTCTCCAAGGGTCCTGGACGAATTTTAGGATTTAGTTAGATATTTATTTATTTTCCTAGATTGTTTGAAAGTTTATTTATGCTTGAAATCTCTAGAATAAAGTAGCATAGGATATTTGGTTTCCTTAAGTTCGAATCATATATCACTCAGGGTTAGATCTTTTAATAAGTTTAGAATTATTCTTAGGTCTTTAAATACTCGTTTCTAGTTCATGTTATTCATATATTAGTCTAAGTTAAGAAATAAAAAAATCGATCAATTCGATTACCAATCTCGTGTGTTAATTTGTGTGAGTTTACATACGAAATCGTGTTAGAGATAGTGGTGTAGAATAATATTATTATTATTATTATTATTATTATTATTATTATTATTATTATTATTATTATTATTATTATTATTATTATTATTATTATTATTGTTATTAGTTATCTTGGAAAATAAGTTAGGTTTTAGATATTATTATAAGATCTTGTCTTGTTGGACAAGTTAGGAATAGGGTTTATGAGCCTTATATAAAGGACTCCCCCTCTTTTGTTATCTCAAGTTGATTTTGAAAGAAAAAAATGAATTAATTATGTGTTTTACGTGTTTTACAAGAGAGTATCTCGTTTACTCGTATTGTATTTTTCCCATTCGTTCGCTTACACTACATCAGTTGGTATCAGCAGTCAGTACGATTCGCGATGTCGCCGGGACGAGAAGATGTCACAAACAAACAACGTGATGCAACCTTCAACGATCGGTTTCAACAGATCGACTACCGATTTGAACGATTAGACGTGCGTTTCACAGATTGGTTTGCCCATCTTTTGAAGGGGATCGGGAATTTGCGTTTGACGCTTAGCAACATGATTGTTTCGGAATTGCAGACGAACCGCGATGGGGCTGTGGGCCGTGGCAATCGCGAGGGAGACAGAGGCGGACGTGAGGAACGCAGCCATGTCGGGGCGCCCCGACAGCGATCCCCGCCACCTCTGAACGGCAACGATGTTGGCGATTTTGGGGCTCAGCAGGAGCAATCCAAATGCTTTTTTTGGGCATGTGAAGGAGATGCAGAAATTAGGCCTGTGCAGAGAGAATTTTGTCGCGAGGTTGGTCGATGGGAGGGCCCATTTTGCGTAAACATCCTCGTATTCGACGAAGAGCATTTTGACGGACCATTGTACGATGGTCCGCCTGTGTTTGATGAAGGGCCCGAGGAGGTCGAGGAGCGTCTTATCGGCGATGTGGACTGTCTCTACGACGGTCCGCCTATTTTCGATGAAGAGCATCTGGGGCCCGAGGTGACGCTTTCTGATTTTGGCTTGTGTAAGCCACTGGAAAAATATTCATTCATGTTACTAGAGGATGCTGATTTTATTGCTCCGTATTCTAAAAATGAGCGCCACGAGCATTTGGGCATAGAAACTGCGCTACAACAGTGGACACACAATGAGGCTAAAGATATGATAATCCATTTGTTATGTGAAGTTGAGCGATATTCAACCTTCGTGTTTGACCGGGGAAAATGACGGGGTTTGTTACCATGAGTTCGACACCACACGCGGGCCACGGGAGCGCATCGACTTCGAGGGCGAAGTCTTCCGAACCGGGGGAGAATGGTGTAGATTATTATTATTATTATTATTATTATTATTATTATTATTATTATTATTATTATTATTATTATTATTATTATTATTATTGTTATTAGTTATCTTGGAGAATAAGTTAGGTTTTAGATATTATTATAAGATCTTGTCTTGTTGGACAAGTTAGGAATAAGGTTTATGAGCCTTATATAAAGGACTCCCCCTCTTTTGTTATCTCAAGTTGATTTTGAAAGAAAAAATAAATTAATTGTGTGTTTTACGTGTTTTACGAGAGAGTATCTCGTTTACTCGTTTATCCTTCCCACTCATACGCTTCCCTACATCAGATAGGGCCAACATTCGGGTTTCTTCACAACATCACGAAGTACGAAGGTGTTGGCGCGCGTATTAGCAACCTATTACTTAGAAATCAAGGCGTTGGCATGGGTTTCGAGACATATTGAATTACAGAAATACACGATCTCATCATTGGTTCTTTCATTGAGAGGTGTTAATCGTGTATTTAATTTAGCTCTTTTGTTTCAGTTTTAGTTCAAAAAAAAATATATATATTTTTTTTTTATTTTTTTTGGTTTTTTGTGTGAGTAATAAAAAATATATTTATAGTATTAGTTTTCAGAGGTTCAGTTCATGATTTTATCGGAAAGAAATAGAAAAAAAAAACGAGAGAAAAAAAAGAGGAAAAAAAATGACAAATACGCATAAGGAAATGATCGAGCAATTTGAGATGGGGTTGAATCCCGTACTAAAAAACATTCAATCCTTGAAGCGGACATGAAGACCATGCACGATAATCAACACGCCACAAATCACCAATTGTTGATGCTTGATCAATCACTATCCGACTCAATACAATCATTAGCCACGAAGGTTGCCGAACTTGCACGACATGATCAACAATACGTATAGGAGGCCTAAGTCCTGGTCATCTTCAGAGGAATATTCATCCTCGGAAGACGAGGACAACGAGGATGAAGGCGAGAAGGACCACCGATCACGGGTAGTGCTGTTAAATTATACGAGCCTGGCTCGGCTCGGCTCGAGCTCGGCTCGTTAAGGCTCGGTTCGGCTCGAGCTCGAAACCTTAACGAGCCGAGCTCGAGCTCATTTAAAGCTCGTTTGGTTAACGAGCCGAGCTCGGCTCGATAAGGCTCGATAAGGCTCGTTAAGGCTCGAAAAGTGAAATTTATGTAATTTTTTATAGTTCGGCTCGTTAAAACTCGAGATCGGCTCGTTAAGGCTCAAGCTCGAGGCCTTAACGAGCCGAGCTCGAGCTCGATTTTTGGCTCGTTTACTTAACGAGCTGAGCTCGGCTCGTTAAGAGCTCGAGCTCGAGCTCAAACATCTTAAGCTCGAGCTCGGCTCGGCTCGTTTACAGCCCTAATCACGGGGGTCAAGGGTTTCACGTCGACATAGGGAGCGGTGGTTCGAAAAGTCGAAGTTTGTTCTTTCCATGTTCAAGGGAGAGGATCTGGACGCATGGTTGAGTCGAGCTACTCAATATTTTGACCTCAACAAGATTCCAAAGACTGAACATGTTAAGTATGCCGCGTATTATCTTGATGGAGAGGCAAATACATGGTGTCAATGGATTTTGCCTGTTTATAAGAAAAAAAGGCATAGCAATTGAAGTGAAGAAAATTTGAAAAGGGGTTGATCACGAGCTTTGGATCCTCTGAGTATTATTATTTTGACGAGGTCTTGACCAAATTACGCAAACGGGCAGCCTAAGGGACTACCAAAAAGAGTTCAAACCCCTAGCTAGTCATGTACGCGGTTGGCCGGA
Source organism: Striga hermonthica (assembly GCA_902706635.1). Lineage (NCBI taxonomy): Eukaryota > Viridiplantae > Streptophyta > Magnoliopsida > Lamiales > Orobanchaceae > Striga > Striga hermonthica. The sequence goes on along the minus strand of CACSLK010020742.1, from coordinate 16,139,969 downwards.
GCGAGTACTCATAGGCACGTTCGTTAGATGCCTTAAGCCGAAAATTGCCGCAGAGGGGCTTGAGAGGTCAAGGAACTTGCAGGAGGTCATGGAGGCTGCACGCACGCACGACAACCATTTGGTTGTTGTGCACAAGGTTGGTCGTTCTTACGCGCACGATAGCAAGCCGCACACGGGGCCGCGGGGTTACTCAAATAGCATGCCTAAGGCCGAGAATTTAATGACAATGAGCCGAGAACGAATGTCTAAAGAGAAGAGGAAACACCAGATAAGTAAGGGGCTATGTTTTCGATGCAAGAGAAATTTGCATCGGGACATCGGTGCAAGCAATAATTGTACGCCATCGAGGGTGACGATGAGGAGCTCGAGGAGGATGAAACGAGGCACTACGTCAAGGAGGACTTGGAAATTTTGGTCAATGCGATGTGAGGAATGCATGGTCCGAGAACCATTAAGTTGTCAGCCTCAGTTCAAGGACGATCTATTGAGGTGTTAGTTGATACCGGGTCGTCCCACATTTTTATTAGTGTCATATTATCTGACGCGTTGAAGTTGTCAAAGACTAAGGTGGAGTCGTTTGATGTAAGAGTCGGCAACGGGGAACAATTACGATGTCGTGAGTATTATCGAGAGATGCTCATCAATCTTCAAGGCGAGACTATAAAGACCGACCTCTATTCATTACTGTTGGTAGGACCCGACATAGTTCTTGGAGTACAATGGCTAGAAGGACTTGGAGAAGTCAAAACAAATTACAATGAGGGGATAATAGCTAGAGTTATACTCGGTAAATAGGCTTGCCATGCTAAAGACCAAACCTAGAAATGGTGCCAAAGGCGCAGAGATAAAGAGCTTAGAGCTAATGGACAAATGGAGCATACACAAGCGACATTTTTGGATCCTTGAGGACAAGTGTTGTAGCAAAATATACTTTTACCGAGTACCGAATCGAAAGGTTCGTTCTTCAGGTCGATCTCAAAGAAGATTAGTCGGATATACTTGTACGATTATTCTAACGCGAAAAGAGAAAAAAAACCTAAACATCTAATCAAGATGGCTGGTTTTAATTATCAACTACAAAAGAAAACTCAAACAATGCAAAATCGAATATAAAAGCAAAGGCGAAGATCAAACGATGATAAGAACCTAGGGAGTCGGGGATGATGATTCTCAAACCAATGCAAATACCAAGCTAAGATCATTCGGTTAAATGATTCGAACAACCTAACGTCTAGAGATTACTCCTCAATGACTCTTCGTAACAAAAGGGTAACATAGACGACAAATCACACAAATCACGCAACAAATAGCCAATACAGTTACGAACATGCCTACTTATATGAGCCTAGATCGATCAACTCCTCCCTTTTCGGTTCTGAGAGTCAATTAAATTATCCTAGATGATTGTTAGTCAACTAGTCCGTTATATTTAAAAATTTCACACAAGAACAAATCGCATTCAATTGGAAATCAATTACAAATCGAAGTGTCACTCGTTGACAATATTGAACATTCAATGCACGATAACTATAAATCCCAGTTAAGAACAACTCGCATAAATTAAACGATCGACAAGCATGTTAATCACAATCAAACTCTAAACATCATTGTTGTACATGAAATTTAACAACTACTAAACAATGTAATTAAAGCTAGGAAAATAAGGACTTTGTATTATTTCTGAGTATTTGTAGTGCACAGGAAGTTGGTTTAAATGTGAAACGAGTTGATATTTACTTTTTTCTGTAATCAAGAAATTGTTTCAAAAAACAGACCCTCTCTGCAATAACAAATTCTACTATTTTATAGTAGGGTATGCTTTGACTTCTGGTATGAGGTAGATAGGATTGCATTTAATGCACTGCGCCTTTTTGAAGTGGTCTGGTACTTGCGGAGGAGACAACAGTGATTACATATGCTGTATGCGGTCCAATTAGAATTATGCCTTGTCACCTGCTTTGAAGTTCGATATGGTCGGTCCTTGGTTTATGGGTCAAGGTTTCAAGAATCTTCGAGAAGTCAGTTGTTGCTGGATCTTTTAAGAAGTCGGTTTGATTGCCCAGTTTGAACCGAAGTAGGTCATATACCGAGGTGAGTCATGTTTAGCACAGGGACGAGTTTCACGCGATAATCACGATTATTATTATTTTAAGGTAGACGATCCAAGTCGATTCACAACAGAGAGGCCCCCGACATTAACAGGCATACAAGTTTTTATGGCTAATGATGTCGTTATTGTGCATAGGAAAAACCAACTTGAAGCATTTTTATTCCGAGATGCTCTTGCATGCCGATGGTGTTTATAATTCGACGTCGTAACACTTGGCATTTTTTATTTTGTTTGCTTGAGATCGAAAATGACGGTTGTCTATACACATGGCGGTTATGAAAAGACGTGCCTGTATTTAATAGGTGGAACATATATAAATGTTGTGATGAGGTGTCAGTTGGCGATTGGTCCTCCTGTATTAATGAAGGGTGCCGAAGCGTTTCGTCATTAAGGGACGCGTCCGTTACACGCGCCCCTCTTTGTGGCACTCAACGGTCACAATTGGAACCCTTATAAATAGCAACAATTTTGATCCTTGTAGGTTTTACTTCGGCAATTTATGAATTTGCAATCTTCTGAACTCTTTCATTTTCTGATTTCAACTGCTTTTTCTCGTATGAACTTGAGCGATCAGCTTTGCTTTTATTAAAGAATGTGTATATGACACGTAACCTGAAGTTGTGAGAAGATTTGATCAATTAATTTGTATATCACACTTAACTTGAAGTTCGAGATGGTTATGAAAGAATGAAAATAAGTGTCATATGAAAGTGATAAAGCTAGTAATATACTCAACTGATATGAATGAGATCTTGAAATAATAATGTGCACATTATAAGTGATATGAGTTCAAAGTCCTCCTATTATATTTTGAAACCGAGAATGGAATAGAAGCAATATGAACTCCCCTCCATAAATTTAATACTAATCAGATGTGTGAGTGAAGTTTTATATAGATTTGTTAAAATGAAGGGGAGATTCAAGAATTGAAGTTTGTAAATGATATTTATAAATGCATGACACTGAAAGTATGAAGATCATAAACTCAATGATACTGATGATAGTGAAATATATGATGGTGGAATAATACGCTGGAGGCTTTAGCATTGTGCAAATTGAAATTCTTCAAATTTATAAGTGATGAAATGAGGTATATACTATTGATGAAAAGTATGTAATAAGGAAAATTATACTATTAATTGAGAAAAAGTTATCTCATAATGTTAAGTTAATATGAGGAATAATGGAAATGAATAAGTGTCGACACAATCAAATAAATAACGCTACAAATGATAGTGACGAGAATGAAATCAACTTAATGTGAATTTTGAAAACAATTGGCAGTAAGACCATTGAAATACACTGATAATGAGAATGAGTTTAAAATGGACAATTTCATAAAATATGATATGATATATTATTATGAATACCATCCGCATTTGAAAATCTGAATGAATAAATCTATATGATACTCGTACAAATTGTCGAAATGTTGTTATGATTAATATATGGAATACACGTTGTACTCTTTTTTCTTTGGCCGAGGTTTTCTCTCATTGAGTTTTCCCAGCAAGGCATTTGATGAGGCAACAATGATGACATATTCACATGAGCAGTGTACTCTTTTTTCATTAGGATTTTTCTCCAACTGGGTTTTGCCTAATAAGATTTAAACGAGACATATTGATGGTATATTGAGGACTAGAGGTTAAATGGCATAATTCCTCATGATGATAATAAGAGACTAGAGTAGTTGTATTCTTTTTTCTTAGATCAAGTTTTTTTTCCCACTGGGTTTACTTTTATTGGCAATGTTTTAAATGAGGCAGCACATGGATACACCACTAAAGATGATTTGTTTGGGGGGG
>CACSLK010020742.1:16105373-16128900 GCA_902706635.1 Striga hermonthica | reverse complement strand
TAGCATGGTAGGTGACGATGGGTGAGTCGTGATGTGGGTCCAACTGGATGAATTAACATTGTTTATAGTGATCAATTTACCCTTAATTAGTGGTCAAATACATATATTTGACCATAATATTATTACTTATTTAGTATATTATCATTAATGATTGACCATTATTTATTATAATTTGACTTGATCATGGCTATTGATGTGATGGATCTAATCGTCCAGAATCATTTTTATTTCTTTCATTGTGTTTCATTCTCATTTGAGCACACTTCTATATGTGTGTGTGTGTGTGTGTGAATGTGTGTTGCATACTAATTAGTAAAAAATATTGTTAAATAAAAAGTACAATCATAGCTACAATTTATGCTTCTCATGCAAACTACTAATTTACAAAACTTAAAATAGGCTGATCCAAATTCTTACATCACATACGCTTAAAAAGCAAGTAACAAATACACATTAACTTGTATTGCAACTTTTCACAATGAATGTTAGGCTCCTTACATCTTCACGAATTTCTCATAAAAAAACAACTAAAAGCCTGGACAATAACCTTCATAAATCCCATGGCCAACAAAATTCAATCTTCACATAATGAATAATAATAATAAAGAAGAGAAAACTGAAGATGATAAAATATGGAGTAACTAAATCAATGTGTTGTTGCTGTGGGGCGGGTGCGAGTAGCCAAATGGGTCGCCAAATGGGTTTGATGGCCCATTATGCGGTTGTGCAGCAAACTGGGATGTGTACGGGTTGTGGGCCCCACCCAACCCTTGTTGTTGTTGTTGTTGCATCATCATCATTTGTTCTTGTTGGGACATGAGTGCCAACTGCACGTTGGTAGGTGGCGCAATGCTATTGGACATTGCAAACGGGTCGTGCGGCTGACTGAGCGATGCACTTGGAACGTAATCATAGTCATAGGACGCATTGTATCCCGCACTGTGTAGTTGCACCGTCCGGTGAGCTGTATCATCTTCATACAAGCTATCAAGAAGTAGTTTATCAAAGCCCCCAGCCTAATGCAAAACGTGTTAGTGTTTTCAAAATTAAGACAAATTAAAGTAGGTTGTAATAGAGTTTGATTAATTAATTACTTATGCAGAATCGAATCAAGTCAAATAAACATAATACATATCAAGCCGATTTGGAGCTTTTATAATTTAAAAAATCGAAGTTCAAGGGATGAAACGAACCATTTGGGTAGTGGCTGGTTGGGGTTTATTGATGTTGCTGGGAGCCGTAACAAGGGCGAGCTCCCAACCACTAGTGTTCCCATACTCGGCTAGTGAATTACTTGAAGATGGTGGATTGGGATCTACCGAAAAACCAAATCACAAATCAAAACTAATCTTGACATTATATATATGTATCGTTACAACACTATATGTCATGATCAATCAAAAGGATGTTCAACGAACCAGGTTGTAGAATTGCAAGAGCTAATGCGTTGCTTTCCTCGATTTTTAAAGCTTCTGGATTTACATCGTTCAACCCCTGCACAACAATTTTTAGGATTTAAATTAACTATTAAAATACATATAAGTAAAGTATGTGATACCCATAAGACTTACAAGGAGATCAAGAGGCTCTTGAGCTAATGGTGGACGTGGAGATTCTTCTTGTTTGACCGGTGATTCTGCTTCATCATCTTCTTCTTCTTCTACTTTCACGTCTTGTTTAGTGCTATCAACTTCTTCAATAGTTTTCTCATTTTCTTCTTCGGCTTCTTCTTTTGGTTCCAGTTCTGGTTCATGTACTGTCTCTCGGTACTCCTGTAAGAATTGAATCCATGTTGTTTCATCAAAAAATGATATGATGCTAATATCTAGTTCAAAAAAGCAAGTTAAAATCACACAAAATTTTGATTTTATGCGCCTTCATTGCAATATGATTTTTAATTTAAATTAGAGAAAATTGGTGTGGGGAAATGGTAAAATATAATGGTTTAGAAGTGGAAGCAGATTTTCACATATAACATGCATGATACCAAGAATCGATTCTCACCAGTCTCTTATTCGATAGAGAACCAGCCTGAGGCGCTTCCCGAACATAGTCCTCCATCGTTGCTATAAATGTCGGAGGAGGCTAATTCCAGGAAAACACAAAGTAGTAAATTATCATAAAGCATTTTATTAGAGAAAAAAATGAGTCATAAGAACGTTAAAATAAATATAAATACTTGATTATTGAAGGACCTGTCTAAGTGTGGGGAAATGAAAGGTTCTAGCGAGTTCCAATGTTCTGCAGAAGCCATAAAAATCAGCTAGGTGCTCTGCCTAGACATACCAAGGATCAACAAAGACAAGAAAGTTATTAAGTTAATTTTTTATCTCCGGATCTTTTTTTTTTCTCTCTTCTTTTTGATTAATATGATGTTAAATATAAAGTGGAGATGTATGTTGAGGACCTGTTTTCCAGCCTTTCTGTAGATATCTAGAGCCCTAACGGCGTCGTGCTTGGGCATCTCGAAAAACTGTACGAAAAGAGTCGAGAGATCGAAATTTTGTATTCCAATCTAAATACGATGTTACTAATCTATATGCTTGGGCATCTCGAAAAACTGTACGAAAAGAGTCGAGAGATTGAAATTCTATATTCCAATCTAAATACGATGTTACTAATCTATATGTTTTTTTTAAAAGCAACTCATATAAAAAAAGTATCATTTACCCTGTCGACTAGATTAATAATCCCATCATTTATAGAGCAATATATCTTGAAGCTCTCCTTTAAGACCTGCATTATGTTAATAAGTCTAATATAACAAACATTCAAATATCAAACTTACCACATCAAGTGGTTAAGTATAAAATATAGATTTTTTGTAGTGCATATATTTATACCAGGGCAAGAGCATACTGGATTAGGAAGTTGTGGCATGCTCCTCCTTCAGGCTGGAAAAGAGAGAAATAAATCAAACAAATGTTCCATATATATCTAAAACAAGAGTGTTTAAAATTAGGTAATTTAACCTTAATCAAATTAATTCTCCAACATTATTATACTATTACCTGGCAACAGAGTAAACGATACAGAAGTTGTTGTAATGCGGGCAACTGATGTAACAACTCATCGGAACTTAAGAGTCGTGTCTTGCTATACGCCTGGTATCAATCAAATTCATTAAATTTTTTTCATTTAGTCTAAAAATGATCCTACCAGTTTTAAAACAAATTAAAACACAGGATACCTTAGACATTCCTGGGCCTGTTTTGGGTGCTCTCTCAGCTTCTATGTCATAGCTTAATGTCCTAAAACATTCGAGTCTTTCCTCAAGAAACAATGCGTAGGTGCGCACCCAAGCTGAGCAATCCCAAGCTGCACCAAATGTTAGGTGAATTGATTTAAAATATGTATATTATTATACTACCATAATTACACTATATCAATTTACCAAGCGGACTCGAGTCATCCTTGAAATTAGATATTTGAAATAATTTTCCTCTATGAGAAAATTGTAGCAGTTCTTCTCGGAATGTGGGGTCACCCTCTCTTAATGACCTATGAATCACTATTAATGCCTTTACCGCCACCTGAAACATGTTCTTGATAGTTAATGTACACAACGATGATTTATATATGAAAATAAAATTCTGTTATAATAAATAACATGCATAAAGTACTGCTGCAAAGCTAACTTGCAGTTAGTTGAAAAGGTTTCGCATGCAATCCGATGTTGTTTGTAATTAACTTGAGAAAAAATGATAAGAAAAAAAAGTGGGCGCTTATGACATACAATCCAATTACGCGTTTTTGTCAATCTTCTTGAAAGTGCATGAATGCAGTAGGAAACATCTGCACGCGGACGGTTAATAGATACTGCTGCAAATATTTCTGGCGATGAAAATGACAAAGTAAACAAATCACGTAAGTCACAAAGAATGTACAAAATGATCAATGTACGTACCAACACGTATAAATTATGTATGTATGTATGTATGTATGTATGTATGTATGTATGTATGTATGTATGTATGTATGTATGTATGTATGTATGTATGTATGTATGTATGTATGTATGTATGTATGTATGTACTTGTTGTCTTAGAATCAACTCGGAGAAGAATTAATGCACTTACTTCTAACATGTCTTTCCTTGGGAGGAATTTCATCGTGGTTAGTTGCCTTAACAACCGCGATATCCAAATCCTTTGTGATAATCAAAAAGTTATATTTGAAAGATTTAGATAAAAAATTAGAACAAGAAAATCTATTGAAGAACATACGAAATTCAATTAATCAACAAATACGGAGAATGAATATGCATGTATTATTCATATTATATGTACCTTGAATTCACTATTGAGGTTGGCTAATCCAACCTTGGTGGTGTCCTTTAGAGCTCCATAGGCTTTCCGAAAGCTGTCCATTTATGGATCTTTTGTGTTATAGTAATTGTATTAATTAAAAAATGTAAAATTGTAGTGATGATGATCAAATAAAAGATGTAAGATCCAGGGGGAGAAGAGGGTTTGACATATTCTTCCTCTCTTCTTTTGGCCTGTAACTGTGATTTTCCAATACAAACCACCAAAAATACATTGTGAGAGAAAAAAAGGGAAAAAAAGTTGAATGATTCTTTCTCTTTCTATCTTTCTTCTATGTTTTAGACATGATTTTGAAACCTCATGAACATGCGAGCAATGAAATAGGACATACTTATGATTGTTTGGTAATTGGTTGTGGTTAGTCCAACAACCATCGTAAAAATTTATTTCTCTTTTTCTATGTCATTGATTTCAAAAAATTAAAATAAACTAAAGTTGGCGAGTGAGAAAAAACAAATTTTACATATATTGGGAGAAGCATAATTATGCATATTAGTAATAGATTTTATATGAATGATAACTTTTAAATTCACGAAATGGAGAAAATATCGTAATAACTCAATTGATTATATACTAATATTCGATCTTATGCACATCCATAGGTGAAAATAAAATTTTATATTTTATGTGTATGTGTGTAATATTTAAAGTAAGTTAGATAATTAGCATGTCAAATTTTGTATATTTAATCACTACTAAAATGAATAGTATAAAATAAAATTTTTAATTTATATATTCGTTGGCCAACGGATTTGTTCAACCAATACACCGGATTAGTGTGTATTATATGTAAAGTATTTCTACTGTCTCTCTTTCCCCTTTCCTAAGTTCATAACTAGCATTGTTATTAATTGCAAGAAAAACATACTAAATATATGTATATCATACAAATAAGTGTTGTACAAATCAATGTTCTGAAAAACAGACCGATCATCGAACCGGTGAAGCTACTGGTTCATGGTTCACTGGTCAGACCAGTGGTCGAACCGGTTAAACTAATATATAATTTATTTATTTATTTTATATGTATAATATATAGTTATATATATATATATATTTATCATTAATTTTATAGCATATAATGACATTTTTGTAAATAAGAGCTGATAAATCAATATTTTAAGTATAGTTTACCATAAACGATACTATTTTAAGTTCACAAAAACAATAAATTATTAATTTAATATCTAAAGCAAGACAAACTAAATTACAAATACAAACTACAAAGTCATGAAACATCAAAATACATACAATCCAACATTACAACAAAGAAAAGAAAAATTGTTTCAAGTAGTTCAAGTTCAAAACCATTAAAAAACAACGTAATTCACCGACTAGAACGAATCATCATAATTTCCACTAACTCCTCCAAATCCAACATCGACATAACCATAACCAAGAAGATTATCTTCATCTTCCCCATTTCCATCATCTCCACCATCACCGGAGTTCAAATTGGATGGATCGGACATATTTATGTCCATGTTAACTTCATTGCGATCTAAGTAAATGGAAAAAAAGGAAGGAGCATATATTAACATGAAGTGCTCAAAATAAATATACCAAATCGTGATATAATTTTGTTATAAGCAAACAACTTACCTACAATTGAAATAACTTGTTCATCATAAATTAAGTTTCCAACTTCATTCTCATCAAATTCTGGTTGTGGATCTTCATCCACCACCCAAAAATTAAGCTTGTGAATGCTTTCATAATCAATTGGATCATAAGATCTTTTCTTTTGAAGATTCCTATAATATAGAAATTATAATTAATTTAGAGAAGTTCAAAATGAAACAAATGCCAACAAAAAAAACTTTGCACATCTTAATTAATAAATAATAATATTAACTTACCTATCTTTCAAACGCAGGTTGTAAGTGATGTAAAAATGATCACAAAGCCTTTGATGCTCCAGTCTATTCCTATTTTTGTTGTGGATCATATCAAACAAACTCCAATTTCGTTCACACCCTGATGATGAAGAATTTTGACTCAAGATGCGGATGACAATATTTTTTTAATATGGGAGCATTCCCGCCAAACAACCTCCACTATAACATAGAAATTATAATTCATTTAGAGAAGTTCAAAATGTAACAAATGCCAATAAAAGAAACTTTGCACATATTAATTAATAAATAATAATATTAACTTACCTATCTTTCAAATGCAAGTTGTAAGTGATGTAAACATGATCGCAAAGCCTTTGATGCTCCAGACTATTCCTTTTTTTGGTATGAATCATATCAAACAAACTCCAATTTCGTTCACATCCTGATGATGAGGAAGTTTGACTCAAGATGCAGATGACAATATTTTTTAATATGGGAGCATTCCCGCCAAACAACCTCCACCATTCATCTGCAATAATAAAATAGGAACAAATTTATTAAACATAAATGAATTATAGAATATATACATAAAAAGAATTATACAACTATAAATAATATTTTACCCGGTGTAAGTGATTTTGCAGCCTGTAAACAAGATGGCCTAGCGAAACTATTCTTGCGCTCTCTATATATCTTTATCTCTTTCATTGTTTTATCGAATCACTACATAGGCTCTTGATGTCCAGTATATCAAGTAATCCATTCAACACTCTATGTTTCTCACTGAAACTTTCATCATAAAAGAAAGCAGGATTGAGAAAAATAAGTTGTAGCATGGATACTACGATTCAAGTGTTTATCCCATCGAGCCTTAATATTTTCAGTGTAAGGCTTGCACACACTTTTTCTTTTTCCAAACATATGTTGAATACCCTTTGCCCTTTGCATTCCTTCATACACATACCCTAAAGACGCTTTTTCGTCTGCATCAACAATTTGCAACATTCTAACAAGAGGTCCTGCAAGCTTAACCGCAATTTGGCATTCTCGCCCAAATTTAGCATCCAATTGTTTCACAAACTATTTTTCCATTAACACTTTTTGTTAATCTATGACCAGTAAAGTGTTTATCAACCACCAAAGCTTGCAAGTCCTCTTTATGATCACAAATGGTTTTTAAGGTAAAAAAGACCGTAGCAAATCGAGTAACTCCTGGACGTACTATCTCCTTCCAACCTGGCCTTTTTCTAAGCCAAGACAAAAATACCATATGATTATAGAAAAAAATAGTAATCTTTGAAGCACGAGAAGCAAGGTTGCTTATCTGAGGTAATGAAGAGATGTATTTCAATATCAGATTATAACAATGTGTTGCACATTGGGGACCAAAAAACGTTTTCATACGTATCGTAAATCAACTTTCCAGCTGCTACATAATTTGCTGCATTATCAGTCACTACATACACAATATTTGCAGGCCCAATCCCTTCAATAACATCAACAAACAAATTGAACAGGTTTTTTGCATCTTTCACAATGTCTGAAGCATCAACAAATTTAATGAATGTCATATCTGCGGGACAATAGACCAGGAAGTTAATTAAAGTTCTTTGCCTTTGATCACTCCAACCATCTGCCATAAGTGTGCATCCAGAGCTCTTCTAATTGCTTCGATAACTTTCAACGAGAAGCTGACACTCTTTTTTTCAATCTCCCAATAAGTTCACCCTAACATCATTATATGAAGGACCTTTAAATCCAGGTCCAATGGCAGCAATTGCATCCAAAGATGGCTGTAAATAATAAGATTGGGTCGCATTAAATGGAATGCAATTGGCGTAGAACCATCGAGCAAGAGCCATGTTAGCATTTTTCACCGCCTCTTTGGTCACAAACACACTTTAAGACCTGGCTGAGATCCTAGAGTTGTCCTCGACGCAAAATATCTATCGACAGGACCAATAACGACTTTTCTCTTTCCTTTATCGATGGCCGGAGTAGACTCAGGTACTTCTCGCACTTCGTCAGGTACATTTGTCGTGCTCCCTTACTCATAATCATCATAATTAGGATCATCTTTTTTTTTTGTTTACTTAATCTAAGTGTGCTGCCATCCAAGATTTAACACCGTGCATCACTTCCTTACACGGAGCTATTTCTCCCTTCTTCCCAGCTAAATGATGTTTTATTCTATGAATTCCCCCACCTTTGAATTGTTTCTTACAGAACAAACAAGTGTATGTGGACTTTCCATTCTCACGAATTAAACTGACAAATTCCCAAGCAGGATCGAATTTTCCACTGCTAGATTGTATCGATAGCATTTCTTTATTTGAACCCTCCATACCTGTGAGCCTGTGACGGAGAGCTGGTCGGACCACGAGAGCTGCTCGATACACAATAACAGTGAAAAGTATATATTTTGCAATTAGTGCGCTCAACAAAGTAAGAACGTAGATAAACAACTAAAATAGCGGAAGCAATAAACCGAAGATATAAAAATCCCCTCAAAGCTCTTTCATTGATAAACCGTTGAACATTGTATAGTTTGGACTTACACGACTCGAACTCCCTTCTAGTCTAGCCCCAACTACACACGATCCTATCAATTACTTCTCCGACCACGTCCCATGGAATTTCTAACCAACACTTAATCCCTAAGTGTAAAACACGAATATGTCTGAATAAAACAAAGAAATAGAAAGCAAAACAACTTCAGTTCTTAGATGCGTAAGAACCCTTAAACTGAACTGTAAACAAAAACTAAAACAAATGTCTTGAAGCTCGAATATTGCTTAAGCGTGTAAGAGCATCAACAGCCTTCATTCGATCTTCAAGTAGGGTATTTATACAACTCCCTTAGGCATGGAGTCTTCTCCAAGATGTTCCCTTTCTTCTTGATCTCCTTCGATCTTCTTCCCATAAATATTGTGTAAACATGGAAAGTGGATCTTCCTTAATCTCCTCTTTCATGCACCGCGCCTTTCCTCCTTGTCTCCCATGCAATTCGATTTCCTACAAGATAATACCACAATAAGATCATGCAATATCATATATGTATGTATAATATAAACTGAATTAGGTAATATATATAACATGAAGAACTTTTCTCTTTCAGCGATTCTTAGTGATTGTAGGAACATGTCTTCAACCACACTTATTTTTGAACTTATGCCAAAATAATATATCTTTCAATCTCCCCCATGGTCATCTAGTTCGAAAATCAACATGCTTGAAGATTAATGGAGAGAGTAAGAACAACAAGCACTAAGCAAAAGGGTTAGTTCAACTGCAGCAAAATCCAACCCAAAATATCACTGTGTATAAACACAGTTCCAATATAAAGTTCCTGCAAGCAACCATATCACCAACAATGATAAACCCTAATTACCATCCATTAAAAAACAAGCAGCCATAAAGGTTCATCACAAAACAAGGAGTAGCAAACAATAGCACACCACAAAAGTTAATAAGATAAGAGGAAGTTCTTAATACATAAGACCTCACTACATCACTCGATCAAATCACTCAAAACTAACTTCATCCATAACCAACTTCAACCAGAAGGAGACTCTCCCCCAGACTCATAATCTTCATCATCCTCAGCACCCTTGACTTTCTTCACTTTCTCCCCTTTTTTTGATCTACGGGATGCCGAAGGGCTCGTCCCTGAGTTCTTGCGCTGCAGTCCCTTAACAGCTTGAAGTGCTTGGCGAAGGTAAGTTTGTTGTGCAGCAACTTTCTTTGCAATATCGTCCCACTCAGCCAGTTGTTGAACCAAAAATTCATCCCATTTGGTGGGAACCAGAGAAGGAGCCAGTTCATACTTGGCCTTGGGGGTGGACTTCTCATTCAGAATACGAGCACTTACAGTAAGAGCTTTACCAGGGGTCTCAAGCACATCATTAAAACGAGGGTTCACAGAGAAGTTATTAGCAGCAAGAAATGACCAAATCAAGCAAAGGAAAGGGAGAGAACGACGCGACTCGGTATTAGAAATGAATGGCTGAAGAATTTCAAAGACAACTTCTCCGAAATTGAACGTCTAACCTACCATGACCCAATAAAGAACCTTAATTTGCAGTTCAGTGAGCAAGGTCTTATTGGAAGTAGACGTCCAATCCTCAGCACCAATCTTATGAAGAAGGTTGGCGACAAGACAAAGAGAGCATACAAGCAAGTTTGTACCAAGCCAAGTATCTAGTTGGTTATCAGAGAGAACTTTGGTCACAACATCAAGGTCAACTTCAGGTAAAGAGGGAACATCAGAAGGCAAACCCAAGTGAGCATTCAACAATTCAAGAGAAAAATCAGTAATCCTATTTTGAAGAAAGAGTTTGTGAAAACAAAGGCTACCAGGAGTAAAAACAGCCGGGGTCAGGTTCGCATAGAATTCCTTAACAGCTTGACCACAAAATGGATTAAGTTCAAACACGGTTTTAGACAATCCTACTGTATCACTGAGACCAAGAACACCAAGATCGACAAACTCCCATCATTAACAAGATGCTCAGCCCAAAAACCATAAGAAGAAAAATTCTCAAATCACTCAAGAGTAACCTGAGTATAGAACCTGTTAGAATAGGCATTGACGAGGTCATAAGCGTCATCTTCTGGTTCCGGTGCGACTGGTGGCTCATCAATGGGTTTTTCCCTTCGCGGTGAGCAGAACATCGAACAGTTGGACTAGATGGAGGAGTTTCTTGATCGGAATGAACCTCGACAAGGATAGCAGCGGTATCTTCCTTTTCACCTTTATTGGTAGTCGACTTGGTGGCAGAGGTTAGAATCGCCGATGACTCCCCCTGAGTTTGGCTGGGGGGAACTTCTTCAAATGCTGAAAGAGAAGGAACATTGGTAGAAAAAGGAGAGGGCTCAGTGGTTTTGGTTTCAGTATCTGTCTTTTCCGGCGAGGGAGACAAAGTAATCGGTGGGGATGCTTGAGGTGGAGAGGTTTCAGGTGGTGGAGACTCTCGAGACTGTACTGTAGAAACTGAGAACCTTCGGCGCTTAGAACTCTTATCCTTGTTCTTCTTGTGGCGCTTCTTAGGCTTATCCTTGCTTCCAGCCATGGTGAAAAGACGATGATGGTGTGTTTCAAAAATTAGGTTTTGATCGGAAAAGAGAAGACAGAGAGAGAGAGAGAGAGAGAGAGAGAGAGAGAGAAATAGGATATTTAAGAGATAATGAATGAGGAGAGAAAAGGTGGCGTATGGGATTAAAAGGATTCTGACATAGGAAACTGCAAAAGGTAGTTTCTATGTTCCAAGGAAGAGAGAGAGTGACAAGGTGGGCGGTTTAAGAAAGAAGGAAACTAATCCCTCCAAAATGAAATTCAAACACAAGATAACTTCCAACAAAAATAACTTCCACTCAATTTCGAAACATAGAAAAGAAATCATATTTTATTCCATTATATATTCCATACAAAATCTAAGACCCATTTTAATTCAATCTCATGAAGGAAATCAAATGCAATTATGTCTAAGGATGAAATAAAATAAAAATCATGCAAATCACTAGAATCTATAAAATCTTTTCCTTATCCCCTTAAGCAAGATTGATGAAAACAATCAAGAACCAATTTTGTGATACAAACACAACAAGGAACGTACCATAAGCGGATATATATAATAATATACAATGTAGTGCAAACCGCGACTTCAATACTATAAGAACACATGCCTTATTATTCATCATGTGTTTCACTTAGTAACAATCACTGCCATAGTGAAAGTCAACCCCACTACTTTGCACAATGATTTTAAGCAAGGATCCCACATTTTTTTTTTTTTTGGTTTTGCTAAAGCACTACGGTTTTTATGAGGGTGACCACCTTATAACTCCAAGTAAAAACACCACACAATAATGTGCAGTAGGTGTCACTAGCTTACACCCTTCTCAACATTTTCTGTCTCAGATGCTCTTTTCACAGTCAATCCCGCATTGGGAAACAAATGCCCTCATTATAATGACAATGGCAGTTGATGACGTATGGCCGATCATTGTCGGTATAATGGTAGATGCGCGGGACCACGATATACTTCATAATATACAATTAAATACAATATAATGCAAATTCGCGCAAGCATTCAAAGAGTGCACATCTCTAAGGATTTCCTTAGAGAAATGAACCTTTGAGAATCCAGTGCTTTGGTGAATGCGTAGGAACATACTCAAGAATAATCACATCATTCTCTACCCAATCTCTAATAAAGGGGTACCGCATATCGATGTGTTTAGTTCTAGAGTGCTGAACCGAATTTTTAGAGATATTAATAGCACTGTATAATCACAAAAAAGGTTCACGGTTCTTACCTCAAGGCCAAACTCCATCATCATCTGTTTCATCCAAACAAGTTGTGAGCAACAACTACCAGCTGAGATGTATTCGACCTCCACGGTTGAAGGAGTAACGCAGTTCTGCTTCTTGCTAAGCCAGAAAATCAAGTTGTTACTGATGTAGTAACACCCTCTCGATGTACTACGACGATCATCACCGTTGCTTTCCCAATCTCATCACTGTAACCAGCAAGGCTAGCACTTGTATCATGAGAGTATAAAATTCCTAAGTCAGATGTACCATGAACATATTTGATGATATGCTTCACGGCTTTCAAATGCAATTCCTTAGGATTAGCCTGATAACGAGCACACATTCCTACACTAAAACAGCAATTTGGCCTACTCGCAGTCAAATACAACAAGCTCCCTATCATACTCCTATAGTGTGTAAGATCGACCGGTGTTCCAGCATCATCCTTGGAAAGCTTTTTATGGCTTCCCATAGGTGTTGCTGGAGACTTAAGAGTGTTACAAACCAAACTTAGTCACCAAATTCTTTGCATGTTTGGTCTGATGGAGAAAAATCTCATCCTTGGATTGCTTCACTTGCAAATCCAAAAAGTAAGACATCTCACCCACCATGAATTTAGACATGTGACTAACAAATTCATTAACCCAAACTTTCGAGGTAGACTGAAAGATAATATCATTGACATAGATCTGTACAATAGTAATATCTTTGTTATATTTACACACAAAAAGAGTTTTATCAACTCCCCCTCGAGAATATCCCTTTTTAGCCAAAAAATTGAGTCAAGCGTTCGTACTAGGCTCTAGGAGCTTGCATGAGCCCATACGATGCCTTTTTCAGTCTATAGACATGGTCAGGATGCTGAGGATCCACAAAACCTTCAGGTTGCTTAACATAAACTACCTCTTTAAGAAAACCATTCAAAAACGGAGACTTCACATCCATTTGATAAATGACAAATTTCAGTAAACAAGCAATCGACAATAACATTCTAACAGACTCAAGACGAGCGATAGGTGCAAACGTTTCATCAAAATCAACACCCTCTTCTTGGGTGTAACCCTGTGCAACAATACGAGCCTTGTTCCTAGTAATTTCCTCTGATTCATCCGTCTTATTTTAAAAAATCCATTTAGTTCCAATGACGTTTGAATCAGAGGGTCTAGATACAAGTTCCCATACATCATTTCTAACAAATTGTTCAAGTTCCTCATGCATAGCTTGCACCAAAAAATCATCACACAAGGCTTCTTTAACATTTTTCGGTTCCAACTTAGACACGTAACACGCAAAATGACACAAACCAGCTATCTTACGAAAATTAGGTTTCACACCTCTTGTATTACGTTCAGAGATTCCTCCTATAATTTGATCCTTAGGATGATCTTTCTGAATTTTGGTGGGAGGAACTCGCCTAGATGCAGTCGGATTTCCGAAGGATGTTGGAACATCATAATCAACAAATTCATTATCTTGAACACCTTCATCACACACAGGGGTTTCAGATTTAACATCATTCAAGACATTTTTAGTTTCAGAATTAGACAACTTCTTACCATTGGACACATCAGGTATAAGAGCACATTCAGACACATCATCAAAAACAACATTAATCGACTCTATAACTACTTCATTACGCAAGTTGTAAACACGAAATGCACAACTTTTAGTAGAGTACCCAAGGAATTGACCAATGGCACTTTTGGATTCAAACTTACCCAAATGTTCCTAGTCATTGTAGATGTAACAACGACATCCAAACACATGAAAGTATTTCACACTAGGAGATTTACCTTTTCAAAGCTCATATGATATAAGTCTTGTACCTCTCCTGCAATACACACGGTTAGTAATATAACAAGTCGTATTGATAGCTTCAGCCTACCACCTCAAGGACATTCCTTGTGAAACAAGCATCACTCTAGCCATTTCCTGTAGAGTCATGTTCTTACGTTCAACGACTCTATTCTGTTGCAGAGTGATAAGAGATGAAAACTGATGAAATATGCCACGTGATTCACAAAAAGATTCAAACCCATGTTTTTCATATTCCTTACTGTGATCACTCCTGATGGTAACAAGGTTAGTCCTTTTCTCATTCTCAAGTTTCAACACAAGTTTTTTAAAAGCTTCAAGTGCGTCGGATTTATCTTTTAAGAAATCAACCACAGAAAATCTAGCAAAGTCATCCACACACACAAGAATATACTTCTTACCATTGTAACTCTCAACTTGTATTGGTCCCATCAAATCCATATGCATCAATTCCATGATGTTGTCCGTACTCACCTCTGTCATCCTCTTGTGTGATGCCCTTTTCTGTTTGCCCATCTGGCATGAACTGCAAATGCGGTGTTCTTCCTTCGTCAGCTTAGGCAATCCTCAAACAACACCTGCAGAAGATAGTCCAAGTAAGTGAGGATAGTTAATATGTCCTAATTTCTGATGCCAGAGTTCAACCGTGTCAACACTGGCCTTATTACACTTCAGTTCAAGTTTAACTAGGTAACAGTTATACCTAGACCTAGTGCCAGTAAGAACATGATTGCTCTCTTGATCAGAAACTAGACACTCCGATTTAGTAAAGTTCACGTAAAGACCCTGATCACACAACTGACTTATGCTCAACTGATTTGGTTTCAAATTTTGAACAAGAAGAACATTTTGAAGCTTGGACAACCCAAGTACGTTCAACCACTCAATACCAAGAACTTTATTCTTAGGACCATCACCGAAGGTTATAGTACTAGATGGAACAGACAGAATATTTGTCAAATTAGACCTCAAGCCTGTCATGTGGCGAAAACAACCACAATCAAAGCACCAATCAGAATTAGAGGTGGATTTCAAAGCAAGTATAGAAGACAAACACATGTTCTTACTGGCTTTAGGAACCCCAAATCTTTTTCTGTTCATGATTAACTATATCTACCTTTAGTTTTGGTGCTTTCAGAGGAACACCATGTGGACTCCATTCATCAATTCGTCCAGTATAAATATCATTTTGCATTTAATAAAACCTAGGACGGATATGACCACGAATCCCACAGTACTGACAAGTAGGTACAAAGTTCTTACTAGAATTCTTATGCTGAGTTTTAGTGGGATTTGGCTTACCATTCTTACCATCGATTGAGTAACTTCCTTTGACAAATGTCAGATTAGACTTACTTTGTGATATGCTTGGTTCACCAACCTTGCCTTTCAGTTTCTGATTGAAAGAGTTCTTACTCAGGTCAGAAAAGCCAATCTGTTGACTCAATCTTTGAACTTCAGTGAATGAGGACTTTGGTTTGTTAATCATTTTGACAATTTCCTCACTTTTGTTGAGAGTTTCCTCCAAGGTTGAACAGTGACTTCGAAGTGTCATATGTTCTTCCATCACACGACCAAGTTCTTCTTTGAGAACTCCAATCTCAGTTTCTCTTTCACCTACAAGACTCTGTACAACAAACAATTCATTACGCAAGGATTCAATGCTAAAGTTTTGCTCATCACTTGCATGTTTGCTAATTTTGTCGTCGTGTTCAAACAACACAAGTTTGGCAAGGAAGCTATTAAGATCCTTGTCTTGCTTCCCAGAGTGAAGATCAGATTTGATGAGCTTATCATTTAAATCAACAGTCGTAACTCGCATCTTCTGAAGTTCACTCCTGAGATAGGTGATCTCTTTCTCACCTTTTGCTGACTTGAGTTCCAAATGTTTCAACTTCTCTGTCTGAGCTTGGTACTTCTTGATGGCTTGGGCAGCCTTCAGACACTTCTCTATAGCGTACTTATGGAGCACAAGGTTCTCCTCAGCAGGATCAGAGAACTCCACATATTCAGCATCGCTTAGGTTTTTTGCGTAAGAACCTGCATCAGATTCAACATCAGTAAGATGCACAAAGGATGTAAAGCAGTTATATTCATTAATAAGACATTTAGCAAGATCATTGGCATAATGAGAATTTTCAGTCTTCCAGATTCTTCATCCTCTTCATCACTACAATCAGACCACGTAGCCTTATAAGTCTTGTTTTTTCTCTTGAAATTTGGGCATTCCTTCTGAAAGTGTCTGAACCCTTTGTATTCCCTACATTGATCTTTTTCGACTCCTTGATTAACGTTCTGGAACTTGCTAGTTGCATACCCGAACGCCGTTCACCAAACTGTTGTATCATGTTCTTACCACTTTCAACGGATTTGTTCCCTTGGAACCTTTTCTTCTGAAATTTCTTCAGTTTTGAGACATTCTTGGTGAGAACAGTGAGAGCCTTCATAATCTCTAGCATCAAAGGACTCTTCATCCGAATCTTCTTCTAACACAGGTGTACGAACCTTGGCTTTTAGTGTTAAGCCTTTTCCTTTGCCTATCTTCATCGAATCAAACCCGTGATTTATTTCAAAGGTACGTAAGTCACCAAATATCATCAATGCCCAACTTTTGAACTCTGAAAACTTTCCACAGCTGTGATCTTAATTCCAAATCTATCCGGCAGGGTTCTCATCAGCTTCTGTACTTGTCTCGCCTCAGATATCTCTTCACCAAGCATTGCACTTTGGTTTATGAGGTCACAAAAACGAGCATAGTACATGTCAATAGTTTCATCATCTCTTATTCGGATCTCGTCAAGTTCTATAGTGATCCTTTGAAGCTTCGAGGACTTCACATCGTTCGATACCTTCAAACTGCCCCTCAAGAATCTTCCATGCATCGTGAGCTATGGTGCACTGAATAATCATCTTATGACGAGTTTGGTCCACAGCAGACATGATAGCATATAATGCACGAAAGTTTGCTTCTTCTGCTTGTCTTTCAGCACCAGTCCAAACATCCCTTGGTTTCTCGACTAGAACTTGAGCAATCGAGGTTGATGACTTTGATTCCGAGGACTCACCAGCCTTAGAGTCAGAGGGAACTTTTGGCATAAGTGGTATTGACCAACCTGATTCCACAACCTTCCAGGTTCCTTTTCCTAGAGAACGTAAAAAGATAACCATCATGGATTTCCAATATCCATAATTCGATCCATCAAGAAACGGAGGGCGCGAAACGGACATTCCATCGTGATTCATAGTGTCCAATCACAGTCCCAAAGATCTTTATCCCGTAAGTAAAACATGAACATTTCTCTGGTGCCAATTGAAAAGTATATATTTTGTAATGAGTGCGCTCGACGAAGTAAAAACGTATATAAACAACTAAATAGTGGAAGCAATAAACTGAAGATGTAAAGACTCTTCAGGAAAGCGTCCCACTTCCCCTCATACTCTTTCATTGATAAACCGTTGAACATTGTATAGTTTGGACTTACACAACTCGAACTCCCTTCTAGTCTAGCCACAACTGCACACGATCCTATCAATTACTTCTTCGGCCACGTCCCGTGGAATTTTTAACCAACACTTAATCCCTAAGTGTAAAACACGAATATGTCTAAATAAAACAAAGAAAAAGAAAGCAAAACAGCTTCAGTTCTCAGATGCGTAAGAACCCTTAAACTGAACTGTGAACATAAACAAAAACAAAAACAAAAACAAAAACAAATGTCTTGAAGCTCAAATATTGCTTAAGCGTGTAAGAGCATCAACAACCTTCATTTGATCTTCAAGTAGGGTATTTATACAACTCCCTTTGGCATCGAGTCTTCTCCAAGATGTTTCCTTCCTTCTTGATCTCCTTTGATCTTTTTTCCATAAATATTGTGTAAACATGGAAAGTGGATCTTCTTTGATCTCCTATTTCATGCACCACGCCTTTCCTCCTTGTCTCACATGCAATTCAATTTCCTGCAAGATAATACTACAAAAAGATCATGCAATCTCGTACATGTATATATAGTATAAACCAAATTAGGAAAAAAAATATAACATGAAGAACTTCCCTTTTTCAGCGATTCTTAGTGCTTGTAGAAACATGTCTTCAACCACACTTATTTTTGAATTTATGCCAAAATAATATATCTTTCAAACGAAGAGGATGAGTGACCAGCGAACAAGGTCGAACGACTAGTTGGACAAGCAAACAGCGAATTAGAGGTGCAAAAAAATGTCGGCTGAGAGGAACAACTTGCCGCGACGGAGATGCGACCAACTTGTCGTCAGAGAGATGGTTGACGAATGCAGAAAATATGGTCAGAGTCGCGAAGTGTTCACAATCGAAAGAAATAAGGTCGGACTGTCGGAGTTGCAGAGGTGTTCACGAACGGAGATGTGACCGCACGACAAATTTCGAACGGTCAGGAGTTGCAGGCCAGTGATAGATGCAGAGATGTAGAAGATAGGGTTTTCACTTTTTAGTTTTGTTTGGGATTTTCTTATTTCAGAATTTTGGAGGAGTCGACTTTCAATCTCTCTCACTCTTTTCCTTTTGTTTTATTTGTTTTTTTAGTCCATTAAGATTTTGAACCGGCCTACAAGAGTTATTTTGCTTTCAATAGTTATTTTTTAATTCATTAAGATTTTAGAATTATTGGGCTTTTAAATTTCAGACCCGCTGAACCGGCCGAACCGGTACCGGTTCACCGGTTTTACCAGTTTGGGCAGTTCGTGGCCAGTTCTTTCTCCCAGTGCTTTAAACACTCAAACCGGACCGGTACTAGGTCTGGTTCCCGGTCGAACCGACCGATCTGGTCCGATTTTGATAATTGGTACAAATTAAACATGTTAATTTGCTTGTCGTTTTCTTCCTAACAAATTAATATAAACTATAATGTTTATACCTTATTAAGAACTAGTGAAACAGTTGTACGTGAATAAATTTATCTCAAAAAATCATTTGAAAGGTGCTCGAAAATTATCAAGTACTATTTTATCGTCAAAATAAAATTTGTTAATTTATTTAGAATAATCTGAAAATTGTCCCGAGAACAAGCAAACCCAACCAAGAAGCTACGCGAATGACAAGATGTGTATTCCTAGTTTCTACAATCCATGTACAAACTAGAATGAAGCTCAAAGCTTTATTGGGAGGTTACAATTTAATTTGTTGAACCAATGCATCTGAATGGATCATTTTTATTTAATTTATTAACTGCAACTACTTCAAAGTTTGCTAATGACTTGTTCTAAAGAAAAACAAAATTATCATAGGAAAACAAGTTAGCATCGACAGAAAATGCATCTTATATGTCTTGTAATATGTTACAAGGTTTAAAATGAAATGAGCATATTTGTAAACATTGATTTAGTGAAGAAACGAGGGTTTGACAGGTGCGGTCCCACAGATGTGAAGGGCACCAAAGTAGGGTGAGCCAAGATGGGACTTAGTGGGGTTCCATCCTAAAACTAATTGGTGAACCCCACTAAGTCCCATCTAGGCTCACCCTGCTTTAGTGCGCTACACATCCATAGGACCGCACCTGTCAAACCCATCTTTCTTCATGGTATCTGAGCCGATTCACTCAGCTCAGTTGGGCTTGGGCCTACGTAGGACTGTGCAATGATGTAACTGTCACCTAGCTTAGTTGGGCTTGGGCCTCATATGAAGGACTCACAAGTGATGGGGCATGTTAGAATATACCCTTGTGAGTTTTCCCATATCGTCTATACAGGGAAAATAAGTCTAACTTATAAGACTAGTGGGCTCAGCCTCCTACCACCAATTGGTTTTAGGATGGAACCCCATTATGGCCATCTAGGCTCTCCCTGCTCTGGTCCGCTTCACGTCCGTTGGAACGCACCCGTCAACCTCCATTTCTTCACTCAGTCAGGAGAAATCAATAACGAAAAACTTTTCGGTCAAAAGAGAACGCTTGGAGCACACAGATAACCCGGAGACGAAGAAGGGAATTTCCAAATAGAATTCTCAAAAAGAAAGCAATCGGATACCTACCATGTTAATGGTGGGACAATATAAAAAGAGAAATGTTCTCTTTCAAGAAGAAACGGACGAAAATTCGAACATAAAGAATAGCACTAACAAGACACCATGGGCCACTTTAATAAAGGAGTGTAGCAATCAAAACCCAGACCCAAGAACATGTAATCAAGCATAGCATCCACCTAGCGTTGGTGGAAACAATAATAGAGGATTCAGCCCCTATACAAGGAGGCTTGGAGGAAGTAGAAGACATCGTTCATTCTCTTCAGCTTTCTCTCTATGATAAAATCTTTGTAATAGTATGTAATATGCAGAGTGTTAAGATCGTATTTCTATTTTCCAGAAATTTATGTTTATACCTACGACTCTTCTATGAGAAGATAAAAGTAATTTCTCCTATCTAAAAGAAAGTACTAATGTAATAAAATTATGAGTTATAATAAAAAAGGGCTTTTGCTTTACAACGTGTTGTCATAATTTTCATCTATCTCTATAATTATATTATTGTACATCTAGAGTAGAAAATGAACCAAGGATGTCCTAAGTGATGTCAAAAAGAAGTCGGATAACTAGTAGTTCATCTTCCCAAAGTTAGACGGTGAGGAACTGTTCGTGAAACGAACTAGGGGCACTAATTTTCCGATTGGTGGAATTGCAATTCATCTTACCCAGAACCATTTAGATAAAAAAAAAGGTACGAACATTATGGAGTTATTGATTTTTACGGAAGCAAGTTGAGTCTGGTATTATTCAATTTATTCTAAGTACTCTTTAGAGTAACTAATGTACTAAGAGACTAGGTACTGCTAATAAACAAAGTAGGAACTATTTAGAGCACCCACAATGTCTTGAGTTCAATTTTACATATGTGGCATTTAAATTGACTTAAGTCCTGAATTACATGGATAAACTAAAGTAAATAAAACACAAAAGCTATTCAATGCATAAATAATATATTAGGTCTAGAATATGTGGCAATCAATAAAAATGCTCTAGTATGTTTAACATATTAAAAGAAAATTAAATCGAGAATAAATGTTGACTGTTCAGGTTTGTACTTTGGTCCAAAATAGACCCAAGAGTGGACCTTGTCTCCTTTTTCTGATTGCTACATAAGATAGACCATGTCCCATTTTAATTGCGCCATTGAGAGATATTTTATTATAGACTATATTTATTTCCTACATGGCATATTGTTGGAATATCACTTGAGTTGTCCCACATTGATTTGATAGGGTAAATGAGCCTAGTTTATAAGCCTAGTGGGCTACTCCTCTCATCACCAATTGGTTTTGGGATGGAACCTCACTTGGGCTTCATTTGGGCTAAGCCTCTTATGGTGCACTTCACCTGTGTGGAACCGCACTCATTTTGCCCCCGTTATATGGTACCAGAGCGGGCCTAATTTGGGACATGCGATGCTTTTTTTTAAAAAAAAAAAAGAAAAAGGTACCCGGCCTTGTTGTAGGCGTGGGTTTAAAAATGTACCCGGCCTGGTAGTAGGCGTGGGCTGAAAAATGTACCCGACCTAGTTGGAGGCGTGGGCTGATGAAGGGCTCGCAAGTAAGGGGACATGTTGAAATATCACTTATGAGTTGTCACACATTGATTTGATAGGGTAAATGATCCTAGTTTATAAGCCAAGTGGGTTACTCCCTTCATCAACAATTGGTTTTGGGATGGAACCTCACTTGGGCTAACCCTCTTATGGTGCGCTTCACCTGAGCAAAGAAAATCAACAAAATAGACGAAACAACACCTTTATCATCCAACAAATAAATCCAAGTTGCACGAGAGTAATCATCCCCAATAGTAAAAAATTATCGTGCTCCACTAAAGGCTGGAACACGATAGGGTCCCCATAAATCACAATGAATAAGTGCAAAAATGTCATCAGCAGTACTATCTAATAGGAAAACTAGCACGCGAATGCTTAGCTTTATGGCACACATCACATGCTTTATTTGACGCCGAAGAACCAGAGTTAATAAAAAAAACTGAGCAAATACTGAGGGAAAAGAATGGCCCATCCGTCGATGCCATAAATCAGTAGAGACTATCGTCACTCGTGAAGCGTCTGCAGCTACTGTCCCTCGAAAAAAGTACAGTCCCCCCAACTGTTCACCCGCTCCAATAATCATACTCGTAGTATGGTCCTGAATAGCAAATTTATTATTAAACGTGGCCCCAACCTGTTCCAACAACTGATATAAAGATATCAATCTACACCGAAAATTAGGGACGAAAAGTACATTGGAAAGAATAATATGGGACCCAAGTTTGACTGTCTCAGCTTGATTAGCAGTAGAACCGTGCCATTAGGTAATTGCACGGAACATGGTGATATGTCCTTAAGATCAGAAAAGAACTCCAGAAAACCAGTCATATGGAGCGACGCACCGCAATATACATCCAATAAAAAATGATGTGCTTACCAAAAAGCGGAGAATTACTGCGAGCCGAATGAACGAGATTGACAATGGACTCTCATTGAGCATTGGACAAACCAGAGATCGCGGCGCGATCCGACTCACTCAAGACCGCTCCGCTCGCAGAACCGGATCTGTTAGCCTCATTGCCCAACATATTGGGGGGACCACCCAAGGCCGCATGAGCACGTGTCTGGTTTCCCCCACCCCCGCGCTTTCCGCCACCACTCCGGCCGCCGCCCCGACCAGAACCATTACTGCGTCCGCCGTCCCCGGTGCCCCACCATTCCATGTAACCGATTATCTCGAAGCATTTGGCCGCGATATGCCCCGTCTTGCCGCAACTATAGTAGGTAAGGTGCTTCGCAAGCCGACCATCGATTGCATTTCCTTGATCAGCGACAGCCGCCGTGACCAAGGGAATTGCACCTCCGTGCAGGAAAATAGGGGTGCGACAGCCTGTGGCCGTTGAGCCGAGACCCGCCGTTCTTTGTGGAGGCGCGACAATGCATTGTGGGTGCTCTTATGTCATTAATGTGGTACAGTTATTAATAAATCAGTACTACTTTTTTGAACTAAAATGAATATAAGGATATTGTGGGAATATATAGGGTTATTCTTTTAATGTAAATAGAAGGGAGTAAAGTGGTAAAAAAAAAATCAAGAATAGACACTGAACAAGAAGTTGAAAAGGGTTATGTAGATTAGATTAGAAGATAATATCAATGGGCAAAGAGCCACCGATTGATGTAGGGGCTAACTATAACAAACATAGGTTAAATGGCTCGGGCCAATAAAAACTCATTTTAATA
>CACSLK010020742.1:16063062-16074413 GCA_902706635.1 Striga hermonthica | reverse complement strand
AAAAAAAAAAAAAAAAGATTGGTTCATTTTTCTTCAAGAGATTTTCTAAAAAGGGAAATATAAGTGGGACAAATTTGAAGAAAGTGCGATTTATTGTTGTTTTATAAGTATGTATGTATGAATGAGACGTGTTCAAATGCCGGGCCAGTTCATGACCCGCGTCCATCCGATCGACGAGTCCAAATTCTGGGCCTGAAACCGACCCGACGGTTCAATGAACCGCAGTTCTTTACTTTAAATAAATAAATAAATAAATAAAATCGATTATGATCCACCTTTCGGTTGGGAATCGGCCTGGAACCGACGGTTCAAAATAAGAAAAATGAAGACATGGAACCGGCCATTAAAGGCTAAAGGTCTGGTTTAAAAACCAGTAAATCCGGGCCGGTCCTGCAAGGTCGACTCTTGGACATGTCTATATATGAGAGGTACAAACCTTGATCCTGGGCCGTCGATCGGCGTTGACTTTGTAGACTTGTATGATTTTCTTGGAAAACAGACGATTGCGCCTCTTCTCCTTGTACCGCAACACACTAGCCTCTCGGATTCCTCTCTTGTCCCACAACAAGTCTATCTGTGCCAGCCTCACCTGCACCCAACCAATCAAATTAAACCTCATCAAAAATTTAAAAAAAAATATATATACATATCCCAATTAACTGCTGTTTATGACTTGAAAAATTCATATACACCCAATAAAATATTGAAATTGTAAATGTGCAGTACTAACCTTAAAAAAAATTAAAAAAAAAAAAAAATAAAGACCTAATTTATTAGTTCTATGATATACAAGTTTCAAAATATTATAATTAAAATTAAAAATTAAAATAATTGATAAATAGATAGATCATGCAACACGTGGCGCGCTACGAAAAACATGGTATAAGCTAGAAGGCAGTTTGAATTTATTTACTGATGAAAAAAGACCCAAATTTTCCAGTAATTCAAATTCAAATCAAATGATATATACATATATATATAAAAAAAAAAGACGTACCTGAACGTCATTCCCGGCGACCGGCTCACTCTCTCCGGCGAACGGCGACGCCTTGTCCGACCATTCTTTCAGAACGCCTTCGTAGTTGAGCTTGAGCAGCAGCCCGCCTCCGCTCTTCCGGGGCCTGAGCCCCGCCCCCGCGCACTTAATATCCGCCGCTTTCTTCTTCTTCTTCTTCTTCTTCTCCGCCGGAGAATTTATCGCCGCCTTATCAGCCGTGCCCACGCTCGGGAACCTCCACCAGTTGTCGCCTCCATCGACATTCCTCGTCTCCTTCCTCACCCCGCCCGGCCCGTACTCAAACCCTAGCCACACCGGGTACCCGTAGCAGAAGCCGCCCGCTTGCACACCGCCGATACGGGTAAAATTGCAATTATCATCAACATAATTACTGTTGATTTCATCAAAAATATCAAAACCCTCGATCGACTCACTCCTCGCCCCCAAATTCCCCATGATGCAATTGATCTCCTCATCCAGAATAATCGACTTGCCGTCGAAATCCTCCCGTCCGTCGTCTCCAATCATCCCGGAAACATCCGATTCGGTCTCCCCTGGGCTCCGGCAAGATTTGGGGAAGGTGCCCAACCTTCCTCGCAGCTTCTCTCTAAAAGCGGGCCTTAGTAGACAGCCCGACGAGTCATCGGGCTGAAAGGGCATGAGGAAATCGGACGTGTCTGGCTGAAACGTGATGTTTTTGGTGTGAAATGATCTTTTGAGCTTGGTGAGGTGTTTGGTGGGGAACAATTTGGGGTAGGCCGTGGAGAGAATGGCAGCGGCCTCATCGTAGCTCTGGTTGGGCCGCTTTCTGGGTGCTCGGTGTTTTCGTGTCGAGATGGCTAACGGGCAGTTGCTGGATTCGGACAGGGTCGAGGATGGCGAGGATGAACTCGATATCCAAGAGGTTGAAGATGGTGACTTGATCATGCCCAAGTCGAGCAATTCGAGTCTGTATGCAGCTGCCCTGCCACCACTTAGACAAGAAGATGACATTATTTTTGTTGTGCAGGAGAAGAAAAAGGAAGCTTTCAGGTAAAAAAAAAAAAAGATAAGAGTCTTTCTTGTGATTTGAATTTCAAGAAAATGGGATTTATTTTTGTATATATTTTGGAGAAATTATCAGGATTTTGATTGAAAAGGTTGAAAGAAACTGTGAAAGGTTTTTGTCAAGGACCTTACACACTGTTTAAGGATGTCTATTTTGGGTGTTTGTGGAGATTTGTGAGTAAAAACAAAAGAAAGCTTGCTTGCAGAAGCCAATTTTGAGGGGGAAAAAGATGAGAAATGAAAAGAAACAAATGAGGGTGGAATATAAAATTGGAAAGAAACTGAGATTTGTGTACTAGGAAAGGGAGCAGTAGGGTGGTTAAAAGGAAACTACCTACCCGGCTCGATTCTGAATTAATCGGTTCCCCTGTGGATCCGAAAACCGGAAGGTCCCTGTACCAAAACAAAAAAAAAAAGGAAACTACCTTGATTTTCAAAACATGAAACAAAGTATCTTTTCTTGCATGAAAATAACATCTTGTTTTTATTTCACTAAGTGTAAGTGAGTGGAGTCAAAGAGGCCTTTACTCCAAGGCAGAACGTTGTGATGCACAAAAGGAGATAAAACCAAAAACCCCTAGAAAAAAAGAAGGGATTTTTAGGATGAAATATCTAAGTTGAGAGCTTGGAAAGTCAGAATAAAGGAAATTTTCAACAATCCAATTGGTCTGTGTTTGTTTTTATTTTCAGTAAGAAAATGGGGGGGGGAGAGAGGGGTGGAAAGGGCGAGACAATGTATGTCGGGCCACAGTGTGTCACGGGTAAGTCAGATAAAAGGGTCAGGTGCACTCTTAGCCGTACAATGATGTGATGATATTTACCAAAAGGCCCCCTACCCTGCTAGCTTTATAGTTTTGACTTCATATTTTCAGTTAATGAATTTTAGATGTGTTTGACAAGCGATAGGCGTAGACATGACCACCGTCCCGGCCCCGGCCCGTAGGTTGCCGGTTCTGAGAACCGGCACCGTGGCTTTACGGCCGTATCCAGGTCCTTTTTTATTTTGTCCCGGCAGTCCGGAACTGGGCCGGTCCTTGATATTTGGCGGGCCGGTTAAGGGTCACCCATGGGAGCCCTACCCGCCGGGCCGGGCAGGGTCACGTCGCGTTGACTGGCCACCTCTAGATAAACGGTGTTACACAAGCCTAATTATTAAGCTGACAGCCTGTTAGGCTCCATGACACAAAAATTTATGGTTTGATAATTATCATAAAACAGCTTATAGCTTATTAATTAATTTATAATTTTTTTTTTTTTTTGTTCAAGTGTGATTTGGTAGGCTTGATATTTTATTTTTTTTTAAATTTTCATCTATCCTACAAAATTTAGATTTATTTACGATTTCGCAACTACTATAAATTCAATTGCATATGTACCTAAACCTATTAAATTAATTGGAGATTTACTTGATTTTAGTTACCATACAAAAAAATGTTGACTCATAAGAGAGATAAATAAAAATAAATAACTTACTCATTTAATTCCTTAACTAGTGAGAATCCCGTGCATCTGGGGATTTCGTAACTTAAAATATTTTTGCAAAATTTTATTTTAATAATGTGTCAGCCCGTTAATCCGTTTATATTAATATAAATAACATTTTAAATATATATTTATTTTTAATACAAAAAAATAATAATTTTACATATTTTGGTTCATCATAATACATTAATATTATTTTATTTAAAAATTTAGTCGTATAATGTCAGTATTATTTGTAACATTTATAAAAGTAATATTCATGTTTTATATAATGATAAATATTTAATGTATATTAATATTATTTATTGAAGTGATTAATTTTAAAATATATCAGTAAATCTAATGTTTGTTAGGGATGTGATAGATCTCGATAATTTAGGTACAAATATATGATATATATGTATAGATATATGATACGAATATCTTAAGATACAAATAAAATTTTTATGTGATTTATTACCTTAATAAATTAGCCGCAATTACCTAAATTGTATATTTAAAACATACCATAAAATGTTTAAATAATTTCCAGAAGTAGTAAACTACATTTATTTGGCGGAAAATAGTTACTATTTAAAAAATAATCAAACTTTTTTATATATATATAGATTCGTGCAACTGGAATTATTTAATTCACGCAACTGTCAGGTGGTATATATTGCGTTTATGTGAGTATATATTCAGTATATGTGTGCAACTTGAATTCCTTAATTCATGCAGTTGTCGGGTGGTATATATTGTAATGAAAAAAAATATCTTCCATCAAAAAATTATATCTTCCTCTTTTTTTCTTTTTCTTTTATTTTATACATAAAAGTATATATATAGTTTAAAAACATATTGTAACAGATTACTTAATATAAAACTATACATATACACAACACCAACAAAAAAATTCAGTTTATGCTAAATATAAATAGATTTTCTACATAAAAATTATGTCTCGCGATAAATTCTTTATCATATACCGAAAATATACTGAATATAAACCATACATATAAAAAAAAATCAGTTTATGCTTTGTCAATATAAACCATACATACATATAAGGTAGCCATTATATTATACAGAACATATACTCCATATATACACAACATATACCCGCAACTTATACAAAATGAAAACTATCTATCTACGAATCAAGCACATCAAGTTTTTCATAAATTACAAAAATAACAATAATCAAATATTAAAGTTCCTCCTTCTGTATGCTCTCTAGATCAGGCTTCCAACTGCCCCGACCTATTCCACCTCTCACTTGACCGCCGTCCCCGCCCTCGCGGCTTGCCTCCTCCGCAACAAATTCAGCCTCTGCTCCAGCACCGCCTGCCCCGCCAACTCGCAGCCGTCCTTGATCGCCTCCAGCACCTGCTTCAGGTCCTCCCTCCACAGTACGATCTTCACCCGCCCACCCTCCACCGCCGGCATCTTGCCGCCGATGAGCCGCCCGATCACCTCCAGGATACTATTGCTCGCCTTCTAGTTTCTGGCCTCTTTCGATCGATCTCGAGAATTTGAAACCTCTCCTCGTCGGTGCCGCTTCCTGACCTTCGTGACTTCGTCTTCCACAGTGTGTGTGTGTGTGTGTGTGTGTGTGTGTGTGTGTGTGAGAGAGAGAGAGAGAGAGAGAGAGAGAGAGAGAGAGAGAGAGAGACTTTACCTCTTTTCGCTGGGATAATGAAATGGGTGGAAGTTGGAACGAGCATCCAATAAGACAATATCTTTGGGAAATTATTGTGCATTCAATAGGGCAATATTCTCTATAATTTACAAAATTAAAGATCTAGTATATCTGCAATTAAGTATGCAAAATTTAGTAGAGTTGCAAATAAATATTTATTGGGTGTATGAATGTAATATAAAGTGTATTGAATGGTATGTGGTGCAAATTCCTTTTTTTTATAAGTTTGAGCTTATCTCACAAACTTATTTAGATCGTTTTTTTTTTTCTTTCTTTTTCCAAGAAGTCTTGAAAATTCTAAATTAGCTGACATTAGACATGGTCACGGGTCACCTTGCCCAGTATCGGCACGAATTTGGCTCGGTCAGACTCGTGGTCAACGGGTCTAGGCCGGTGCCTGGATTCAAACCGGGCTGGTTCAGAGTCGTGTATTTGTATTTGTAACATTTTACGCGGCGGGCAGGGCTAGGCCCTGACTGCCCGAGAAATCAACGAACAATTTTTTTCCATTTTTTTTAGGACGGGTCCTGGATTCAGGTCGTGTAATCGGCACGTTCCTAAGTACGGGTCGGTTTAGGGTCGACTATTTCAAACTCGGCTCGGCCCGGGATTTGGCCATGTCTAACTGACATCAACTCATTTACTGAATACTTTTATTATGATGGGAGCAGAACAATTAGTGCTAATACAATTGCTTTGAAGAGCTTTTCTCCTCATGAAAGAAAGGAGCGTTCGGTAAGCACCATATTTAGTTAACTTATAACATATTTAGTTAACTTATAAATTTCTTTTATCAAAACAAATTTGATTAGGCAATATGAGCTTTTAAAAACGCTGGAGTTTATCTAGTTAACTTCATGACATAGCGAAAGTGTATTGACTATGAGGGATTCAGGATTCTGGGATTTGTAAATAGTTATAAGCAAAGGTCGTTTGAAATTCAATTTCCTTATGTTTCTTATATCAATTAAACGAACTCCTAATTGTTAGGACTTATTCACTTACCATGTGTATTTTTAGTTTTTTTTTTATGCAAATCCATAAATCATGAAAATCCACAAATCAATGATGCGTTATATTTTTTCAATTTTTAGTAACTGAAATCTTAACATTTATTCAATTAATTCCCAACGATTAGGTAGGGATGCAATAAAAGATCATGGCATTTTTACAATTTTTTTCAAATCGTACCGTATACATAAAATTTCGCCAAATTCTTAGATATAACTTTTTAATAATAGGTTTTGAAGAAGTTCGAAAACACAAAATTTGTAGTTTAGCATTATAAATATAGGAGTAATTCTATAAGTACATAATATTGTACATAGAGGTGTACATAACACCCACATCGAGTGGAACCGACCAAAAATAAAAATTAAGTGGAACTCACTCCATGTGAGTGTTAAATACACCTCTATGTACATTTACATTTATTATGTACTTGTAACATTTTCCTAAATATAAACATTGTTCTTGAGGAAACAACATCCACTCGCTTTTTTAGTCATATTTTTTTCACTAGGTTCAGTAATTAATAATGCACTTATCTCCCACTGTCTTTATTTCTTTTTTTTTTTTTTTTCCTTTATGGAAGCTAAAATAGAATGAAAAAGTAAATAAAAATATGTGTAATCATAAAAACTATGTGAGGTTTATTGTTTAAATGTAAGCATAAGATTGAGGTTTTGAATGCCGTGATGTAGTGAAAACTGAGAGGTTTAAGGGGTTTGATAGTTAAAGATGACATTAGAGCATCTCCAAGAGCCTCCCTATTTCTCTTTTTTATCTCAAAATTGGGATTTTCTCTCAAAAACTGTCTCCAACAGTTCCCCTAAACTTGGTCCT
Organism: Striga hermonthica; assembly: GCA_902706635.1. Lineage (NCBI taxonomy): Eukaryota > Viridiplantae > Streptophyta > Magnoliopsida > Lamiales > Orobanchaceae > Striga > Striga hermonthica. The sequence continues at coordinate 16,067,361 of CACSLK010020742.1, read as the reverse complement.
ATTTTTAGGGTGACCTCAAATAGAGGCTTCTCTTCCTCATTTCTGGGAGGGGAAAACGACCCCCCATTTCAAATAATAAAAATAATAATAATAATAATAATAATAATAATAATAATAATAATAATAATAATAATTTAAAAAGAAATAATATTATATTAATACATGAAAAAATATAACAAATAATTAGTAATAAATTACTAATAATAATAATTAAAATTAAAAAATTAAAAAAATAAAAATTGTTCAAAAAAATAATTTATTTGATTAAAATTAATAAATTATAATAACAATTAGTATAATAATAATAATAATCTAAAAAGAAATAATATTATATTAATAAAGGAAAAATTATAAAAAATAATTAATAATAAATTACTAATTATAATAATTAAAAAAATTAGTGAATATTATAAAATTAGTTAATTACTATTATAATCGTTTCAAGTGGGCTTTTAGATAGATTTGTGGGTCTGGTTCATATTCAAATTATAAAATAGGGAGACTCTTGGAGAACAACAGAAAATAGGAAGCAAATGGATATAGATGACTCCTTATTTCTCCAAATAAGAAGTCTAAAATAAGAAGTCTCTTGAAGATGCTCTTAGAGAGAAACCCCTATATTTGCATTTGGTCTATAACTGTAGTTATCTAAAAGTGCCATACATAGAAAACAATTAATGAGGCAGAGTTTTTCGGTTTTTCAGTTCATCTGCTTGGGAATGCAATGCAAGTACGTCTAAAAAAAAATTGAATAATGCACTTGAATGAAACACGTAAACCTTTCTTCGAGTAATCCCAAAGCAGTCACGCTAGAAAAAATTACATGTCACTTGTTCTGGAAAAGAAAATCAAAACGTTGGTTGTGTTCAAACAATCTCATTCGAAAGCCGGACACAAGAAGGAAACATGACTTGCAGCCCAAAAGAGGAAGGCCGAAAAATAAATTCCGCAAAACTTTCAGTTAATTGTGTGCATTTATTCCAACACCCTTGAATCTCAGGGGGTGTCGTCAAAAAACTCAGTCATATCAACCAAATGCAAATTGTAATCATACCATTTTCAGCTGGAGCATATATATTCAGACATCCAAGAGCAACCTACGAGGATCTTCCACCACGTCCTTGATCCTTCTCAAGAAGAACACAGCCTCTCTGCCGTCAATCAGCCGATGGTCGTAAGTCAAAGCAATGTACATCATGGGTCTCGCAACTACGTTACCACCAACCACCATTGGCCGGTTCACGATTGAGTGCATTCCTAGTATAGCGGACTACAATATCGCAAGAGAAATCAAGAATTAGATAATGATTCACAAGTATAAATGCATATCCCTCCCTATATATAGATGCAAATTGGTGTTTCATAATCCTATGTGTCAAATTATGTTTGGTACAGAGTAATCCATGTATATCTGGGCTTTCATCCTCCATGTCTTAGGACTTTCAAAATTATATCACACTTGATCAACTTAAATCATAAATATATTTTAAAATTTAGTAACTTCTTTATTTGTTATTATTTTTCTTATATATAATATATATAAAATTAATCGTCTTTTGACAATCTTCCATTCGACATCCATATTACATATACAAAAAATGTATCAATTTCTGTAAATATAAATCAAATAATATAGTAATATAAATCAAATAATATAGTAAAGCTAGTTTTTATAAAGTAATAAAATTTATAAATTGTTTAATTAACACCCGTGTCATACATAAGTGTTGTACCACTAGGGGTATTGGTTATATAAATATGAAAAAAAAAAAAAATATGCTAGGGGAAATGAAGGAACCTGGGGAGGATTGATGATTGGAGTACTCAAAAGACTTCCGTAAACACCACCATTAGATATGGTAAATGTTCCCCCAGCCATCTCATCAATGGAGATAGTGCCGTCATTGGCCTTCCTAGCAAGGGTGTTGATCTCCTTCTCAACCTCGGCAAAATTCATCCTCTCAGCATTACGGAGAACCGGAACAACGAGACCCTAATAAAAAATACAAAGCTTGTTCAGAAAAAAGGAATTGAGTATCATGTATAGATGGATACTGGGTTAAAAGGAAAAAATATAACATTTATGCTACATGAAAATAAATATAATTCACCATTCATCTTATCTTATCTTGTTAAAAGTAACACAAAAATATGCATGCAACACAAGTTAATCATTAATCTAGACTCAAATTCACAACTTGAAATGCTCTGTGAAAGATATGATTGATATGAGCAATATCTTTGAATATCCTACATCAATTTTCAGCAACACTTAAAAGGTATATGGTGGACAACTTGCCTTAGGGGTACCAACAGCGATGCTAATGTCTACATAGTCTCTGTAAATTATGTCATCGCCATCAATAACAGCATTCACTATTGGCTGCTTCTGTAGAGCACTAATGGCTGCCTGAAAATCAGAGAAAACAAGTTCAGTTAACAAGATGCATACATGGAATAAAAGTGGAAAAATTTAGTGTGCGGGCATACCTTCACGAATCCAGACATCAGTCCCAGTTTCACTCCATGCTTTTCAAAAAATGTGTCCTTGTAATCAGCGCGAAGTTTCATTAAATTAGTCCTGCAACAAGAAATTGCAGCTGTTAAAAGTTCTCACTGTCACACATAAACAATGAAAGTACTTTTAAGTCTCTAATATTGAATAACACTCTAATATGCCTTCACAAGAAGAAAGCACTTAGTGAAACAGAAATGATAAGCATACACCTGGAACAAATAAACGATGTCCAAGTAATCAAACTAAGCTACACTCCTGGAAAACAACCTAATAACATCTAACACCTGATACTCTGTAAAATGATGGAGAAACATAAAATAAGCATCTCTAGGGACCGTTGGCAACAGCAGCCTCAATAAATCCAGAAAAGTATTTATGTTTAAGTTTTTTGGCAGAAATATATTAACTATTACTTGGCGTGGCACAGATACGTCACCCCCTTCATACAGGAGTTAACGCATATGTCAACTTCTTGTCTTCATTAAATGTTTCCAAGTTACAATACTACAAACGTACCCGTTACTTCATGAAATGTTGTCAACTTACAAAAAAAACTATAATACAGGAATAAACTTACATGTCAACTTCATTAAATGTTGTCAGCAACGCAAATGTGTTCTGAGAATCCTTCAAGCGTGTCGCAACCCTTTTCCTAAGCCTTGTCATAGGCACCTGTCAATGGAAGCAGATCCTCATGTTACAAGCACACCATCGATAATGACGATTCAAGGGTCACTACCTAAGAGCTCAGACTCACTCGTCTTTCCCTTTCTTTAGGAGGCAGCTGGGGTTCTGTGGCTGAGGTTTTTGGAGAAGGGGGAGGGGTCCCTTTAGGTTTCTCTACGATGGGGATTGCTTCGACTTTAGCCACTGGTTTCTCCTTTTTCTCTTCAGTGGAAGATGGTGGTTGAGGAGCTTTTCCAGATGGTTTTTCATCAGAAGGTGCAACATGTGTTACACCTTCACCAGATCTTGATATGATAGCAACCTTGGTACCAGGCTCTACAGTGTCTCCCTCATTCGCTATAAACTATGAATTTTCATACAAAAATAAAAACAATGTTAGCCCAATAAGTGATTAGAAAATGAATGCACGAGTAACATGACGACTAGTCTGATTTGTGAAATTGTACCTTCTGGATGACTCCAGCTTCAGGACTATTGACATCAATGGTGACCTGGGACAACAAACAACCCAAAACTCAGCTGCTAATCAAGTAAATTGGGAGAAATCTCTGATATTGAATACAACTACTAATAGCAGTCACTTTGTTCTCAAGAGGATGAAAATTTGCCCTCAAGAATCACATCACACCTATTTCCACACATTAATTGCAGACAAAAGATAACTAATGATTATTCACATAGAACATAGTTTAAAATGGCGACGCCATGGCGACGCCTCAAGGCGAGGCGACCGAGGCGAGGGCCACTTCGCCTCGCCACTGCCTGAGGCGACCCTGTTCGCGAGGCGCTCGCTTCAGGTCGCCTTGGCTCGCCTTTTCGCGTGGCGAGAGGCGCGCCTCGGCGCCTTTCAGAGGAATTAAAGCGGCAGTCCATAAAATAAAAGGAAAAGAAAAAAAAAGCGACACTTTTTGGAAAAAGAATAAAATTAAAACAGATCGAAAGCAAAAATACTTCAGTGAAAAATCTCTAAATAGCTTCTCCCCAAACTAGGACTTCTACGAAAGAACTCCCTAGGCTTCTCGGATTTGAAAATTGCATAAACCCATGGCCGACTCATCCTATTTCCGGCCTCCACTGAACTCCGGCCACCATCT
>CACSLK010020742.1:16013537-16026556 GCA_902706635.1 Striga hermonthica | reverse complement strand
TACAAAATTACATAAATCGATTCCTAGATCCAACGAGTGGATGTACATGCCTCTTACCAATTAATTAAACTATCCGGTCAACCCCCAGACAATTAATACAAGCATTTATCCATAATTCCTCGACAATCCCGAGGCTTTAAAAACAAATTTAAAACCATACAACCAACCATCAATTAAGCACAAGCACATAAAAGGGTGGCCATAATAGTGGATTAACTACTTCCTGCAAAACCAAGTTATGCATATAATCCAATACTAGATTTGCTTACGCCGTGCACGCACGGCGGTCTAACACTCCGTGTAAAACTACAGTAAAAATTTATCATAAGTTGTTGCAGCTTCGTATGTTATAGTTGTTCACATATATTGTGTCTTTTTCTTTATGAAAATGTTTTTCTAAAAGCCAGTATGTGCGCATGCATCCCAAACTAAAATCGTGGTCAAATTCAGTCTACACATACACTGAAAATTTGTCATCAATATTTAAAAGTTGGTGCTTTACGATACCTCATAAGTAAATTTGGTGGTAACACAAGATATAAAATTCAGTGCCTTATATAAAGCATATTTAGGGTCCGCATGTACCTCTGTAATGAAAAAATATTACTAAAATAACTTGTCATCGAAACAAGTAGGTTTTTGCGACTCATTAGATCAATTTCTGATCAGGTGACATTGTTGGACAGTATCTATGATTTTCTCTTTCCCGGTTCCTATACATCTTTATTTTATAGAGGTAGATTTCAACATCTATTAATATATTAAAAGAATAACATTTTTCTAAGAACCCGCCAAAAATTTGCCGCAAAAACGTTTATGTAATTAATTTACCCGCCATATTCTATTTGGAAACATTTTTTAACAAAAGAGCTGATTTGTTGGCAAAAAGTTATTAAAAAGTCGGCATGATTTTTTGGAAACAGATTTTTTAAAAGACATGATTTATTGGAAAAGAGTTATTAAAAAAAGTGGCTGATATCATTTCCTTAAATCTTGGTACTTTTGTTACATAATTCTGCCAATCATTCCTCAATTCAGGTACAAGTTACATTTTTAAAAATCCCTATTTTCAACTTTTTTCTTTACAGATCCCTTTTCTTTATTTTTGTTTTTTTTTGCGAGGAGAGAGATCTTTTCCTTAAATCTTTGTTTATTACAATCAAATTTCTAGCCTCCTATATAAAAAAGTGCATTCCTTTACAATTGCTTCTTCAATTCTTTTTGAAAAGTATCCTGCAAAAAGACAATTGTACACGTGATTAAAATAAAGAAAAAAAAATGCGACGAGTGTTTGACAGACTCCACGCTATTACGAGGGTGAACAAGCCTTTTTTGAAATTAAAAGCAATTCTAATCGTTGATACCGATTACGAAAAAATTCCTTAAAAAATTCGATTCAAAAATTCCTTATCCGATTTCAAATTCCTTAAAAAATTCGATTCAAAATTCTGTAGTAAAATAACACGTTATGGAATTTTTATAACAATCTTATCCCAAAATTATTTGAATTTTTTTCCTAATATATTATTTTTTTTATCCTTATTTAAAAAAACATTATTTAATTTTAATTTAACAATTCCACCTCATTTGGATTCTTTAAAATTCTGATTTCGGATTTTAACAAAATTATGTTACACAATTTAAGTTAATGTGGATTCTTAACATTCTTATCCGATTTTTTATTCCTAAATTATAAAATTTGATGCAAAATTAAGGATATATGATAACACTTAATTGAATTACCTTAACAATCTTATCCCATAATTATTCCGATTTATTTGTTATAAAATAACGCATAATGGATTTTTTTCAGTATTTAAATAACACTTAATTATATTTAATTAAACAATTCCATTTGATGTGGATTGTTCACAACTGAATTGTTTTTCCTTATAGCTGTGGATTCTTAACAATCTTATCCGATTTCAAATTCCTTAAAAAATTCGATTCAAAATTCTGTAGTAAAATAACACGTTATGGAATTTTTATAACAATCTTATCCCAAAATTATTTGAATTTTTTTCCTAATATATTCTTTTTTTTTTTATCCTTATCTATTACTATATAATAGAGATAAGAAAAAATTGAAAATAGAATGTCTTTTTCCCGCTCAAATTTTTAAAAGTTACTATAGTTGGTAATTTTATTCGAAAAATTTTCATTTATCCCGCCTTTGATCATTTTTGAATTTAAAAAAAAAAATTAAAGTGTAAAATATGGTAATTACTAACAACTATTTATGTTAAGTGCAATCTAAACAGATTTCCCGTGGATCTCTAATTTGTTTTGCCATGTTTTTAAACTTGATATATATCCATGTATTTAGCTCAATTTTAACCAATCAGACATAATCTTTATGAATTTGATTTCTTATGAAAATCATTTTACTGATTGTTAGTTGGTTTTTCAATAAATTTAATAAATCTAATATTTAAATAAAATCATATTTATTGTTGGCCGAATTTTATTAATTTATTATTAATTAGAAATGTCTTATATAAGTAAAAAAGCATAAAATAAAATCGGATACCACGATTTTAAACACAAACAAGCAAGGTAAAATCAAAAATCATATACGCAATCAAATGAATCTGAATTTATATTGATTTTTTTTTTGAATATTTTTTATTATCCTGTCTTAAACAATTTTTTTGAATTTTAAGAAAGTCAACCGGTGGAATCTATTTTAAGTTTGTAATGTGATTGTGTCCATAATAATTTAACACATCTATTAATATATAATAAGGATTAATATAATTCACTTTTAGAAACTCTTTCCCGCCAATTTCATTAATTACTTGCTAAAAAAAGATAATTACAACAAATCGGGCAACAAATTTATCTTAGCATTGATTTATCTTATCATTGACCATTTTCTGTTTTTCGTTGAGCAATATTGTTGAACCGATATGGAATCAATTCTAAGAAATATTTGGGATCTATTTCCTGTTTTTTGTGGAGGAATAACAATTAATTATCTTAGCATTAATCAAACTCAAAATCAGTATAAATCTCCATAATCAAATTCCGTATCAATTCTAAGAAATATTTGCCGATTGACGCGTTTCCTCTTTTTGTGGAATCTGCCGAAAAAATTGTTTTTTCATCATCATCACATCCGATCTAAGAAAATATAAGAATAAAACCATCAACATCAAAAACAAAAGAATAAAAAAAATTGTAACACCAATATTATCCAACAAATTGTATATCATGCTTAATATTATTTTAGTAGATATTACCTCATATATTTTATAAAATCAATTCGCAATAACACATATTAAACTTCACTACCAAAAAATTAAATTATCTATATATATAATAAGAAAAGGTTAATTCATTTTTGGAAATCATTTCCCGTCAAAACATTAATTACCTAGATGAAAATAATATAAATAAAAAATAAATCATTATTGCATATTTTCAATATAACTAGACATTCAATTTGTGTTTGTTTTCGTCAATTCTTGGTTCATTTTAATTACGTTGACAGTTGTTTTGTAGGAAAAGATTATGTAAATAATTATGTGTGTGTGTGTTAAAAATTTTAGACATGTTTTACTTACAAAATAATTTAGAAAATTTTTAGGTAACCTCACTTTTTTTAAGAATAATATATATTAAGATAATCTTACATATGTTATATAACATTTTAGGTGTTTTTAATATTTTAAACATACATGATCATTTTTTTTAAAAAAAAGATAAAAAGGTACAAAAATATTAGTAAATTAGCTAATCAAGTATAATCAATATTAAAATGATAAACTAACAACTAAGTAAATTATCATATTAAAAATAGATCCATCTTAGGGTCCCATTTGAGTTTACCAAGTCCTTATGATCTAACGATTCCATTTAAGAGCCAGTGCCAGTATTTTTGTATAAAAATGTATAAGAATATTAGTTAATATTATTTATATAATCAAATATAATCGATATCAAAATGATAAACTAACAGTTTATTTGTCGAACTGCAAATTAGATTATTATATTATAAATAAATCCATCTTCGGGTTCCATTTTAGTTCCAGCATCACCAGTTCCTTCTGTTATTAGTGTTTCATTTAAGTTTCAGGATTAGTCTTTATCGTGCGTTGACATGTTCTTAAAGAAATCATAATTTAGTCACGTCTAATTAAATGTTGTTGTTTCGCGTGTAAGTAATTGATGAAGAAGAGTCAGATCAGTCTTTATCGTGCATTGTATGTTCTTAAAGAAATCGATTTTTAGTGACGACCAATTATATGATGTTGTTTCGCGTGTAAGTAATAGTAAATGTTTGGAAATATTAGTTTGTTGGGACAACGAATTGTCGAGTTAACTAACTAATAATGTTGTGTACAATGAGCCTTTTAATAATATGTATATACATTTTGTTTCATGAGTAATATTTTATTATTTAACAATTTCACTATGAATTATCACTATTTTATTTATTAATAAACTTCAATTTATAATATTTTTCAAAATGAATATCGCCCGTGCATCGCACGGGGTACATACTAGTATAAGATTATACCACTTGGCACTTTGTGCCAAATTGTCTTTAGTTTTATTTTCCATCTGCTCCTGGATAGTAACATTTTAATCCAAAATTAAACCCAATAAAGACTCAAGAGTATCGGCTCTATGAAATAAATTGGACGCATTTTTTCAAGCAGACACAAAATGAAAACAAAAATAAAGTCAAATGGTTATTGAAAACAATTATTGTATATAACATGCCAATCTTGGACGCTCAAGACTCATGCCTGATGATACATAACCAATCTGAAAACTCAACTCTTTCACTTTTGTCTTCTCAAAGAATTTCTTTGTCGGTCAATCACATTAGTAAGGTATCTGTCACACAAAATTTCTTAGTCTTTCCTTTTTAAACATAACTATAGCATAATTTTAGTCATTTCAAAGTATATGTCAATGAGCCAACAAATATTTGCATCACATAGAGATAAAGGCATGTCTACCATAGTATTCTTAATCTCAATTGTCTACTGCAACAATTTAAAGTTAATCGCCATATAACTAAGTAGTAATAAGATCTGAAAAAAGAACATAAAGAAAGTACAAGCTCCAATCTCTGGTCATAAAGTTCAAAATTTTCAATATAATTTATCATCACACACACTACACACAAAAAAAAAAAAAAAATACTCATAACCTCTACTATGCTCATAAACCAAATGTAAAAATGTCTGCCTTTTCAAAATAAGTCATTATCATCCAAAGTCCTAAAGACCAAATAGGATAACATACAGAATAAACCTTAACAAGAAACATATTATTTTATGAATGAAGAAGGTGAAACTTGCTTTGAAGAGAGAGATTCCTCGGATAATAGAGTCCTCTGAACACCACCATAAGCCAATGGGTCCCAACCCATCGAAGAAAATATTATGCAACAACATGCAAGAGCCATAATCCCACAAGTTTGTTGAGTATGCTATAATATGTAGTCTCTCTTCAGTTATGAATCCACAAAAATATTTGTTGGGAAAAAAATGAATATCGGCTAACAAGAGAAGTTGAAGTTATGAACTTCAAGACAATCGGAAACAGAAATGATAATATTAGTTTGCTATTGTCACATAAATAATGTAGCTGTTTTTTCGGTAAATTCCAACACATCCGACTAAGCGAGTCAACCCAATCAAAAACCCTACCAACAAAATGCAACAACCATTGTCGAATTCTGACCTGATCAATGCACGACTAAGTTCACAAAGTTGTTCTTGTTTGTCCACTGTTTTTTCTCTAGCTCGTTCTTGTTCTTCTTTTTCAGTTGAAATGAGCATCTCTTTCAAAGCTACTACATCTTCTACTCCAGAAGAAGATTCCTTTTCCTTTCTCCTGGCCAGTTAGTTCTTCCTCTTCTTTTCCTCCTCCTATTGTGAAAAATAAAAAAGAAAATCATAAAACCGTACATTTCTAGACTAAGGTCAACTATTTTACACGGGAACCAAAAAAATAAAAATCATCAACCTTGATAAGTTCCTCTTGCATTTCAAGGAAGTCTAACTTCCTCCTCCATTCAGAAATCAAATCTTCAGATGGCAGTGATGTAATTCCCACAGTATCCACAACTTCATCAGGGAGTGATGATAATGTAGCTTGAACTGCTTCTTCGGGCCTCACCTTACCTGATACTGTAAAGGCCCTGCAGAAATAAAATAAATTAAAAAAAAATCAAAGAATCAATAATTATAATTTCCAAAATCAGACAGGAGGAAAAGGTTGGGGACCAATCAAGTTTACCTGGAAAGGATCAGAAGTGAAGACGGAACAAAATGATTTAGTGATAAATCTAGCCAATCTCGCAGCTGCAAATAATGTCATCATTAACAATTAAATCATGCTAGCGAGAAAAGATGAATTCAAGAAAAGAAAAGAGGTGACCATAATGGCAACTCAGTTAAGCCAATAGCCACAAAACACCCATCTTTTTTAATACTTAAGGGTAAAGCTGAGGGAGGGGATTATAAGCACAGAAAAAACTGAAAGGTACAATTGGAATCTCATATTGTGACCAATAAATATGATACTATCAATTGTACAAATATTCGCCCATACAAACATGTTGGTGCATTTCATCCACAGAAAGCACTCTAAGCATACCCCTCTCGCAACAATCTTCACGAAGTTCAGCTTCTGATAGAGATTCCACACCCTCTGTTTGAATCAATCTGTCATCATTTTTAATCTTAAACATGCAATAAGGTTAAAAAAATCGCTATAATAAAACATAATGGATTATATTGTGAAAATTAGAGGAACACATGAATATCACTGCTATGTGCACCTGTTAGATTATAACTCTCAAATGAAAAAAAAAATCAGAGATGTTCTTAAATAATTAATTTTATCCTGCTTGACCAATTTAATATCAACAAGTTCTAAGCAAATCAACGAAAATAAAGACCCATATACTTGCTTTCCTCCCTTAATCATTTCCAATAGGGTTGTATCAGTGATATTAATTTGTTAGCAACTAATAGTTGCTAAACAGAAACCACCATTTCCAGCAAACTAATACACGCCTTCACACAAAATGTGAAATGGCATAACTCTGCAATCTCTTTCGTAGCATATAACGCAAATAAGCATCTGTGCCAATAGAGCTAATACCCATGTACTTGCACATATTTACAAGCCGTGGTCTGTTAGTAACATAAATTTCAAAAACTATATCAGATAATAATGATAAATTGATCATGTATTACAATTAAAAGGAACTTGATAAAACTACAACCACAAAATTACAAACCAGCTAATACGATCGAGTGTGAGTTCATCATTGAACAGCTTAGCAAATCCCAAAATTTTCTCGTTTGCGACACGGGCACCACTTCTGACAAACATCCATGCTCGACCCTATTTGCATGGTTAAAAAACTTTCAGATGACAAGTTCCATAACTGTACCTGGGCAGACGTTCAAGAAATATATCGTACCCACCCTAATCTTTCATTGGATGCAGAGTCATGCACAGAGTGGGGTTAAAAAAAATGAAATATACACAACAGAGCAAGATGTTACCCGTGTCCTTGATGTTCTTCGTCTTCTTCCGGTAGAGTTCGGACTTCTTTAGTGCCATGATGACTGTGAGAAAAAATATGGATATATATTGATTCAGGTTACTGCTCAATTCAAATGTTAAAATTAGCTCAGCTAAAAATCAAACAAAAAGACAATATCCCAAAACTTAAAAAGTTGTAGTGTTGAAATACAGAGTCCCAAAAAAAAATAAGCTCAATATTTAAATTTACATACCACGAATTTATGACGAAGGGTCGTTTACCGAGATTCAGGTGATGGTGTCAATCCTTTTGGCCTTGAACTCGTCGGCCTTGTCCATGAATGCGAAGGCGTGCTTCTGTAAGTAGAGGGGGTCGAACACGCCGGTGACTGACAGACCTATATATCTAAGTAGTAAATGAGTTCATTAAAAATACAAAATAAAGAACGAATTTGACAACCAACCAACAGCCCATCAAGCAAGAGAATTTGATTCTTAAACTTTTAACTGATCAAACCGAATCAAAATGCAAACAAGAAAAAGATGAAATAACATGAGATAGCATACAAATTTTCATGATTGGATCACCAAAAATCCCATATTCAACTGAAATCCAATATCCCCAAGGAAGTTAACTAAAAAACCAAAAAAAAAAAAAAAAAATGCTTTCCTCTGGTCGCCGGAGAAGACTTCCTCGATGCCTGGGTTTTCGTGTGTGCTTTCCTCCTATCGCCTGAGAAGACCTTATGCCCTTTGGCAGCAGCCTCTTATAAATTTGTATGTACATAATCACGAGCAAATCGTATGCATTTGGGCCCTGAGGTTGGCATCGTGCGAGAGCCGAGAGGTTGTTGTTAGCCGAAGTGGAGCACATTATTTCTCATTTGGGTGGGCTCCCGTTCTCAGACGGAACTCCGACACCTCGTTTTCCACAGATGCGGCGATGGATTCGTGAAATCGCAAGAGGAGATTTGGCGGTAGGGTTTGAGAACAGGAAGGTTAGAAGGAAGAGAGAAGCTTTTTGTACATAAAGGAGAAGATGGAGAGGCTACGGTCTGATGGACGAAGAGAACAAATTCAGTGTTTTGACCAATTTTGTTGCTTCAATGTTAAGCCACCGCCATACTTTCAGCGGAGTCAACCACAATTGATGGCAATCACATCACTGCAGAAGGCGTGAGATGGTGTCCGCACGTCGAGCCAGAATTTCAGGGAAGAAAATTGTCTTTCAAATTTTTGCCATGGTGAGAGAAAATGTCAATCCCGTGTACTTGGTACAGTTGAATTGACTGAAATAATCCCGCAAAGACCGAATTAAAAAATATATAAATAAATAAAGCCCCAAAAATGCTATAAAATGAGTGGCAAAATTGTAATTAAAAAAAGACACTTGTCAGCTTCTTAAGCCAACAAAATTGGACACGTGTCGGGCATAGAAAGTGTGTAACTCCTTCATATAAGATATAAGAGAGATATATAGCTGCGCTTGAGCACACATAGACAATATAAGCAGTTTAATCCGGATCTTGTACATAACGGATTAACCTCAAGCTCTGATACCAATTGTTGGAACCTATGAGGATCTCGATATGCACAAATCACGGACAAACATTCAACATAAACCTATGCGCAGCGGATCTAAAGGTTTGATGAAAGAAAACTTACTGCTTAAAATTTATGTAGATCTGGCTGGCCCGGACAGATGACCGCAAATCAAATCTTCTCGGAATCGAACAAACTTGACCAATCCAGAAAGCTGACGTCACGGCGAAGTCAACGATGTTGACCGATCGAAAATCGGAGGTGTCACGCGCTCTCACGCGCTCGATTAGTCTCCAGCAACTGCAACCTTCCGGCGGCGCGTGGCGGCGCGTGCGGCGGCGGCTGGCGGCGATCTCGACGGCGATCTCTTCGTCTCGTTGTCCTGGTCGTCGTGGTATGGTCACTTGCTGGTTTTGGTCTCCGGTTTGGATGTATGATAGATCTGATTGGAATCCCGTATATACCTTAAGATCTTCTACTGTATTCTCAAACAGCTATCTAGATCTTGTATCAGTGGAGCACAAGAAATAGAAGAACTCCTTGGAAGAGAGAGAAAGAGAGCTGGACGTGTTTCCAAGGTGTGGGATTGTTCTTTTTCTCTTCTAAGAGCCTAATGTTGTATATATAGAGCTACAGTAGGGACCCTAAGGAGAATAGGATAAGGGCTTCTAATATATTAATACTATGGAACAACCCCACAATTAATATATTAATAATATTAAAGTCCACCACAATAATATTATTGCACTCCCCTCACCTATCCCAAATTATATTTGAGACTCCTTATTATAATTATCCGATTTACCTCCCCATGTTTAAGATATAATGTCCATTAATTAATTCGATCACTAATAATCAAGAATTAATTAATATATTATATTACCGAAGCTAGCGCTCGCTCATAGCATTCATATTATGCCAGAATAAATCCACCTGCAGGGTTTAGCATAATATTCCTTCATGAACTCACTTCGGGGACATCATCATACTAACGCACATGGTGACCGTAAATATCCTAATAGCACATCGAACACATAATGTTATTACCCAATTCATTAAGTATGTCGACCCGGCTTGGATCTCACCCAAAGAATCAAAGCAACAACAATTATGTGCACATGCCTATTTAATATCTTACGGGTTAAGAGCACGCAATAATTAACTGAGGCCTAGTTCGTTTACGACGATTAGTATAAAACGAACATCCCTCTCTGGGATCCTGTTCAATACATAAATGTACTAGTGCAACTAATCGGTCAAGACAAACCGTACGGTTGACACTACAACCGTTCCGATGGGTTTCTCAATTCCATCTAGGTTGTGAACCAATGATTCTTGTTTCGCAAGTAACTGATATAGTGATCTTCGGTACGCCCGATGACGACCCACTTATCTACATGCAAAACAACAGAACGTGGAACTTATTTAACCAAACATAATTCTCATTCATCAAGGAATAACAAGTGTAATATCCACTAAAGCAAAGCTTAAGTATATAACACCAACACACCAGGATCCACCATGCCTGCCTTCCGGCCTTAGTGTCAGTGCTGCCACTTCTCGAGAATACAAAGGCGTGGTACGATCGTCACTTCTTTCTGGACCCCGGATGAGTTCTCTTCAGGTTTCGTCAAGCTAATGACGTAAAACAAGCGCTTCTTGGGAGGCAACCCAAGTGATATTTACTGCTTTCTTGTTCATTTTCTCTTATGCTTTTTCTTTTACCTTTGAATAATGGAGGTTCGGAGTTATTGTGGTTTTTCTGGGCAGGACGTATCTATTGAGGATTTAAGCATAGGCGAGCTGCTTACACCTGGATGCTTACTCTCCTCGAGACACTTCGGTTTGCACACCATTTTCTTATATTCTCTTTTTGAGTTCTCTTTCTCTCGTCTTTTCTTTTTAGTTTTGTGTGCTTGTGGTAGTTGTTGGTACTGGTTCGTTATTTGAAATTGTTTGGTCCTTGTTTTGACTTCCTGTTTTGAGTTGAAGCAATGAGGTCATTGCCTCATTTTAAGTGTGGGGGAGTCTTTTTGGATTTTTGCATGCTTATGTGGTGGACCGGTCTAGTTTTAGGGTTTTGTGTTGTTGAGCATGTGATATTGGTGGATAATATGAATTGTTGATGAATGCTTGATGAAATTGGGAAGTTGTGATAACGGACGTGTGGTCATTGCCTCGGTATTTGCTTGATTACTTTGAATGACATCTATTTGTCTTGTGAGGTTTTGGTCCTTTCTCTTTCTTTCTTGTGAGATATTGGTCATATTCTTGAATGATTAGAACTTGCCTTGAGTTTGTTTGAAAGGAATCGATTAAAGTTTGCAATTGCGAATTTGATTGAGGCATTTTGTTTGATTAGCTCTTTTTAGCCTTGTTCTTTGATCCTAAACGTTATTTTCCCTAGTAGCCCATTTGAGCTTTGAGCCTTTTTCTTGTCAGTCGTACACGAATATATTTTGTTGACTGATTTGGTGATGATTGGTGAAAATGGTGTTGTTGTTGAATGAGGTGAACTGAAGTTGGATTTCTATTGCTTGACCTACGCAAACAAAAATAAAAAAAAATAAAAATAAAAACATGAGAGCTCGCATGACGAATCGATTGGATTCTGCTCCTCTTACTAGTCGATTCGTGTTGACGGGTAATGAGCATTGGTAAACTACTATAGGACACTTGGATGACCTCCAATGTTTACACCTACAGAATGTTGTCCTTTTGATTCGATCTTGTTTGGAAAAAGTTACTCTCTAAATAAAAAAAAAATAAAATAGATATAGAAAAAATATAGTAAGTTAAAAAAAAATTGGGTCAAGTGATGTTGTAATCCAATTAGAGCAGTTAGGTGTTGTTTGTGGAGTTGTTAGGGAACGATATGTGTTTTGCCTTGTTGATTTTGATGAGTAGCAGACATTCGAGTAGTCTATTACTCGAGAACTTTGATTGTTTATCTGAGCTTCTTGTTTACATATGTCCTTACCTTTTCCTTAGCCCACAATACAACCTGTGAAGTCTTCTTGATTCGCAAATCTTGAACTGTGATTGTTTCTGAGTAATTTAGACGATTGGCAAGCATATGTTGAAACTTGAATATCGACCAATTTTTAGCGTGCCTATCATATATTCGTGCAAGAAAATGAGTGAGGTTTATATTACATTCTATGCGTTTGAGAGTTTGTCATTTTGAGTCCAAGTTGATAATTGAGGCATATGGTCGTACGGTCGTTGGAATTCGACTTGATTGAGTTAGGCATTTTGAGGCTCTTCTTATTTGAAACCATGTCCATGCTCGTGCCTTATTTTCTTTTCTTTTGTTCGGGACGAACAAAGATCTTAGTGTGGGGGAGTTGTTTGTCCCATTTTTGTTGCATTTTTTGTTATTATTTTCTCATTCTTTTTCCCCCATTTTGAGTCATTTAGTTGGTTTTAGGTTCATTTTGTCGTTTATTGTGTGTTTCGCTCTATTTCGGTTTTCTTTGTGTTTCTCGAGTATTTTTCCGATTTTTCTTCGTCTTTGGTGTGCAGGTTAGAGATTCGAGAGAATTTATTTTTCATGATATATGGACCAGGTGAACATGATTAAATAGATCTTTTCATTGGCAATACACAAGAAAAACTTTTCTTTACAGGCTTAAGGGTTGAAGTCACAGGAACCTCTCACGTCTCCGCCACCTAATGTGACAAATTCTTTACTTCGGGTGTTGGTGGAGGAGAACGAAGAATAACTTTTCTGATGACGAGGTGCTGAGCAAATCAGCCAGCGACTTCGTTCGGTAATTCCTTATTTACTTGTTCGCTATGGCTTGAGAGTGAATCGCACGAGATAGTAAGTAAGAGATTGAAAAGCGTGGCAAGTTTCCATAGAAGAAGTTACAACTCAAATTGAAAGTTTCTATCTTCCATGTCATAGAATTCGTTAGCAGCGAAATCCACAGGCCCGGCCTACCTTTCACCCATCC
>CACSLK010020742.1:15997647-16007916 GCA_902706635.1 Striga hermonthica | reverse complement strand
TAAATCCAAACAGCAGCTTTCGACTTACGCTTTTCTCAAACAAGGAAAGAATACTGTGATCCACTAAAAATTTTCTCAGGTGCCCGACAACAGCTTCCAAAGCTTTGAGAACTTTATAACCTTCCCCTTGTAATTCAACAATCCTTTCATCGGAACTGGCATAGATAGGCATTTCATCTGCAAACACCAACAGAATGATCATCATTTGTCCTGAAGTAGAAAATGACTCGTGGCACACAATGGACTTACAAAACCAACCAAAAGTACACACGAGATACAATTCCAGATTTAGTTCCTGAAATAGTATTCAGAAATATGAGAAATTTTCTTCTCCTATTCCAAATGCGATTATGTCAATACCCTTGCCAAGTTACCACCATAGAAGGGTTGCATGAATATTTTTTTTAATATGCAGGCTCAATCTCGTACTTAGGGTTCATAGGCAAAAGAATAAGAAATCAGAGCATGTAGCTTTCCCAAGCATGCAATAGCACAAATACAAAGCATATAAACATGATATTGTCATATAAGGATATTTTGATACCGCTAGGAAGCACCCGGACAGAAGCAGCAGAATTTTCCTGGATAGACTTTATAAAGGAGCCTTGTTTTCCTATTAAGCTCATAGCTTGTGTCGATGCCACCAACAACCGGATGGCACAAAACGCTGTCCCAGCAGCTGCAGTGGCTTGACCATCACCATCATTCTCAGGCAGTCCATTAACACGTTTAAATATTCTTATTACGGCATCCATTGCTGGGGACAATGTCGTTTCAGGTTCTTCCTTACCAGTTACCAAAACCTGTATTATTTTCCAGGTCAAAATCATGAGTATTTGGTTTAAAGATCAACTAGAACACAAACACAAAAGAAAAGGAGGAAAAAAGAACAAAAAAAAAGAGAGAGAAAGAAGGAACGCATGCCAATTTAGAAGTAGAGAATAAATCTTCGAGACATAAAACAAAGAAATCTACGCAATAATGAAGACGTGGGAAATGACTCATATAAAACACGAATCAACACATCCATGCAAGTGTACTAGCAAAGAAACCACAAGTTACAAATCCAATTTGAAACTTTCGACCAGACTCTTCAAAACTAAAAGAGGGAAACGAAAAATCTTTGAAACTGTATTTTGTGAGTCAATGGAGCATAAACCATCCAATTGTTGTTTGCAACAGATGAAAATAAGATCTATCAGGCATGGAAACAATACAAGTCTAGAGTAAACTAGATAAATTACTAACGTGATCATTAAAAATAAAAAACAGATAAACTCCCATACATCCAGTAACCTTATTCTCAGTATCAAGAACCGAAGTTAGAAATGTCTGAATAGTGATGCCAGCCAAAAGTGAGATATTAGGTGGGTTCTTGGTAAACTTGCTACAGGGTGAAAGAGAACCTAATTAACTACTACTCGAAACTCCCACAAGTAAAGGTATTTATATTCCTCATAGTTCTCGTCCAGGAAAATAGATCACAACAGCTTCTGGTAAATAAAGCAAGTTATGATATTCAAAAAACCTCCATAAAATATGTACTCTATCATTTGGCTTATAGGTAACACAACGCATACATTTAAAAAATGAAATAAAACCCCAGCTTTTAAGATGTATTAGAAGGTTATTACTCAAATAATAACAACCTAACTCCCAATCACCTAAACTTAGGAAAAAAAAAAAAAAGATCAAAATTAGGACTCCATGGTAGAGCCCTGTATATGGATCAATAGAAAAACTGAACATTTAGGCTCTGAAATTCCATGGAATGGGCAACAAATTGCTAAGAACAAAATTACGCAAACCTTGTAGTCTGTCAATGTCAAGCTGATATCATTTAAGCTATAACCATGACTCCAGTTCATGATTCTAAAAGCTCACCTCGAGGAATGGTCATAGATATCCAAACAATTTCAGTTAAAAACAGAATAATCTTTACAGCACATTTACCCACAATAATCTTTAACAACTACAAACCCTAGGAAAATATCATTCACAGTGCACGCCACAAAAATAATCTTTATAGCAAGCAAACCCATAATAGAACTCCTATATCGAAATTTCACCATAACCCTGATAAATGGATCCACAAGTAAAAAAATTCCCAACCATCATACGCAGTATTTGCTTATACAGAGATAAGGGTATATAGAATTACAATGCGGTCCGGAGAGGTTATTGGGCCGTCTAGAACCCGAATCTTCGCACGGGTCTCCTCAACGAGCTTCTTAATGAGATCCCCTTTCCGCCCGATTATGCCACCTACTTTCAAAACCGGCACTACTATCCGGAATACCGTGTAACCAGGCCAGCCCGGCCATTTCGCCTTTATCTCCACCAATTCCTTATGCTTCTCATCAGAACCCTTCGTGTTAGCCGCTGAGGGAGCTTCATATTCCTCACCATTGTTTCCTGCCGCACCACCGGCGACTAATTGTTCCAAAGACGTGGAGTTCGTCACGGCGGGGTCGTCCTTGCTAACGCCGTTGTCTGCGGCGGGCTGAGCTGAGGCCATCTACCCGAAAATATTCCTCTTGTTGGGCTCTGGAGCGCGCGAGGGTTTTGAGAGAAGGGTTCGGTGAGATTGTGAGAAAACAGGAACGAAGAGAGAAACTACCCTGAGGATGATTGTACACCTAAAATAAACTTCTGGTATGTAGTTAAGGATTGTGTATTTATTAAATTAAATACTAGTACAAATACCGAATTTTTAAAATAAATTTAAAACGTATTTCTACTTTTATATATAAAATTTTAAAAGCTTATTTCTGAAATACGTGTTATTAATAAAATTAATTTTATATATTATTTATTGCAAAAAAACTCATTTTCAAAATGCGTGTAATAAATAAAATTATTTTATAATTTATTTTTGTAGAAAATAGTTTTTTAAAAATAAAACGTATTTTAAAAATACGTTCCATTTTGCCCTAAAATCAATTTTGCTCTAATTTTGCCCTTAAAACGTATTCTCAAAATACGTATTTCAAGAATATGTTTTACTGGGCAGAAAAATAAAAAGAACACACTGTTTGTCGGGATCCATTCGACAATCAAATATACATGTTCGACAAACTAATATCAATCCATTCGTCAAATAACACATACACTATATACAAAAACTCAACCACAATATATAAAATATCAGTACACATAATCCAATATACAAACATGTCAAAATAGACAAACATGTCAAAATATCAGTACACAGAATCCAAGAAAAAAACAAACATGTCCACAAAATTCCCCGAATACAACACAAACTAACTAGGAGTGAATGGATCCCTAGTTCTGCACTATCGGGATCCCTTTTGGGGCTTGGTCGTGAATAAGAAGAAGTTGTTGTCGTTGATAGGCGTGACAACTTCTTCTTCTTCACCTGAGTAATTATTTTTTTTAAAAAAAAATCACAAATTCGACTGGACAATAAATAAATAATCATTTTTTTGTTAAGTAAACAAGTCTCACCTTCTTCGTCCTCCTCAAGCCAAGTGTTGGCAGCGGATTCGCGGTCACGGTGTCTTCTACCTCCACCAATGTTGGCAGCGGGTTGATGCTTCGCCCGGTGTGATTGTGTCCTCTAGGATGGGACGTAGTCCTCCTGAGATAGAACTTGACTGGACGACGCCCCTTGTGTAACCTCTTGGCCTCCAACAGTTAGAGAAGTGTTTGTCCCATTTTTGTGGTTATTTTCGTCAGTGTATTGTGTGTCGTTTCCTCCATTTTAGGTCATTTCTTAGGATTTTCCGGTCCGTCTAGTCATTTCTTGTGTTTTTATCTTTGAATTGGTGTGTTTAGTATTTTCTTTGTTTTCTTTCCTATTTTTTCTTGTTTTTCGTGTTTTTCCGGTTGTGGTGGTTTCAGGTTTTAGGTTGATCGGATTGGTAAGCTTTCAGACGAGAAGGGAAGTGTGTTGTTCGAGCATTTTTTCGTGGGATCCAAACATACGAAGGTCGAGTTTCCAGCTCGGGCGGTACCCGAGCGACGTAGCGGAGCACGCAAGCTGTAGAAAAAGCCACATTTTTGGAACTGCCATAGCGGCGTTTTGGAAGCTTAGCGGGACACAAACTAACAGCTAAGAAGGCTTAGCGGCGCTAAGGTTTGTTTTGTGACCAGCACGATTTTCATGGAATTTGAATTGGGGAATGATATTAGATCGAGCTAGGCAGTGTTTACTCATCTTTTGAACATTCCAGACTTAGTTTTTCACTACCAAACCATATTTTTCTCTTGCTTTTAGCTTGGATTGAATTGTGGAGAGTAAAAACTCCTTTTATAGCTTTTGGATTTGGATTTCTCGTTGCTTTCTCGACATTGGATTTATATTAATCATAAGCACTTCTTCTCATTTTGTGTGATGATGATTTCTTGGGTTGATATGAATGTTTATGTTGGAATAGTGATGAGTAGCTAATTCAATATCTAGGGTTAGGGGATAATTGTTCCGGTTCACTTTCGTTTGTGTTAATTGCTCAATCTAGACAAGTTATGTTAAACCTAAGGTTGAATGCTTTATCACCATTTTAACCTACTTAATCGTTTTTAGAACCGAAAGGGGAGAAATCGATCAATCTCGGCTTGTTTAGAATAGACTTGTTCGGAAGCGTATTGTCTATGTGTTAATGGATTCAATAATTGTTCATTTATGCTTATTCTCTTGTTGCGTGAGTTATTGAGAATGAATCTCTAAATGAATTGGTTGTTGCTTGTCCGTTAGCTGAGTAGTTGATTCCCCGTTAAATGTATTGAGAACTAGAAACGATTGTCTCCGACTCCCTAGTCCATTTATACCATTTGAATTTGTGTTTGAGCTGTGAATTTGGAATAACTAGCTTATTTTTATAGTTCGTAGTTGATAAATCAAACCAAACCAGTCTCATTAGAGTGTTTAGGACCTTGTTTTCTCCTTTCGTGTGATTGATTATATGTACAAAATCATCCGGCCAACCTTCCTTGAGCGACGACCCGGTGGTTGAATCCTTTGATTTAACTCCGGTAAAAATTACTACAACAAATTGGCGTTGTTGTCGGGGAATGTTTAGGACTTATTTTTTGTGCCTATTTATTTTGTTTTCAGTGTTTCTCTTATTTTCGTGATTTCTTGATTTTTCGTGTTTCTTTTTGTTTCGTTTTCTGATCTAGTCGTAGTGATTTTCTTTTATTTGTTTTACTTGTTCTTTTATTGTCTATCTGGTGCTCGTGACGGTTTGTTTTGTCTTTGTGTATGCGAACCAGAAGTGGACGTGTTCATCTCCTATCGACAAACCGTTCAACGAGAGCCTGAGAGAGCTACTGGAAGAGCTTACTCTCGAATCACACGAAGGAGACGAGCACTCTCCGAAATCGTCCGAAGGCAGCAACTTCGACATGGGTGAACAACAGCAACAACCGTCCCGTAACACCCTCCGAACCTTAGCCCAACCAGTTATCGGGCCAGTCACATCATGCATTTGTTTGTCGGATGTTGCACGAAATTATGAGCTCAAAATGATTCACTACAACCAACTACCGGCATTCCATGGTCTCCCAAGAGAAAACCCACTTAACTTTGTTCGAGAATTCTACAATGTCCTCAATACCTTACCTGTCAACGGGCTGAATGACGAGCAGTAGAAGATGAGGTGCTTCCTAGAGACACTAAAAGACCAGGCCAAGGCCTGGTTCGTGACGCTTGCACCGGCATCTCTAACCACCTGGACCGAAGTGTACACGAAGTTCATTGGGAGGTACTACTCCCATCAAAAGACCCAGGAGCTCCGGTCACAGATCGTCTCATTTACTTAATTACCAAGTGAGCCTCTTCACGAAGCTTGGGAGAGGTTCAAGGATCTCCAGCGGCAGTGTCCTCATCATAATCTTTCATCGGGGACTATTGATGAACTGTTTCTACGACTCCCTCAATCAAAACTTGCAATATATGGTTGACAATGCTGCGGGAGGAGACATCGGTGCAAAGATGGCTGGAGAGATGTTTAAAATTTTTGAGACGATGAGTGCTAACTCGTCTCAAAAGAGAAATCGAGGAAAGAGGGTCGTATTCGGTGAAGTGTCTTCTGCTCAAGATATGATGGCCCATCAAATAGCCGAACTCATAAAGCAAATGCGGCTAATGAATGCAAGAGGAGGCCAGTCAGTGCAGACCATGGCGGTAGACACATGCGGGGCATGTGGAGTTCAGGGGCATAGATCCGAGGTGTGTCCATCAGCATTTGACCAGGATTTTGGAGAACAGTGTGCAGACGTCAACGCCCTCCAAGGATATCAGAACCGGCAGCCCATCGACCCCTTCTCCAACACGTACAACCCCGGGTGGAGAAACCACCCACACTTCTCGTGGTCCAACAACAACAACACCCTCCAGCCACCTCGTCCAAACTTCACCCAACAGCAACCCCATCCAAACTTCATGCAGCACCAACCCCGTCCAAACTCCATTCCCCGTCCGAACTACCAACAACAACAACAACAACAATAACAAACCCAAGGGTCTGGATCGAGCTCGTCGAACCAAGATGACAAGCTAGACAAGATCCTTCAGTTTATCACAAACCAGGATTCATTGATTAAGCGTCTCGAGACGCAAGTGGGCCAGCTTGCCACGAGAGTCGGAACATGGAGGCCGAGTCAGACAAGGGGAAACTTTCGAGCCAGCCCGAACAAGCAAAGGCAATCACTATGCTAAGGAGTGGGAAGGAAGTTGACAATAAAGTAAAAAATGCCCGAGCCTGATAACCCTAAGCCAACCGACCAGCCCAGAGAAACAGAGAAGAGTGCGAAGAGCACAGAGGTCGACATAGGAAAACAGATAGAGGGTTCATTGCTTCACAAGTCCCCAAACCCATACAAGCCATGCATTCCTTTCCCAAGCTGACTTAGAGATGAGAAGCATGAGCAGCAATTCTGGGACCTATACAATATGCTCTCGAAGGTCAATGTCAACCTACTACTTCTAGATGTGATAAAAAACATGCCATCTTATGTGAAGTTCTTCAAGGACTTGGTGACAAAGAAGAAGAAATTTGGTGATGGAGAGAAAGTGGTGGTTTATGAGGCAACGAGTGTCATGCAGCATGATCTTCCAAAGAAAGAACGAGACCCCGGGGGTTTTTTGATAAAAATTGCTCTCGGGAGCGGAAAAGAGGCTTCGGAGATGCTTGATCTCGGAGCGGGAATCAACCTCATGTCGTTCTCTATCTTCCAGAGGCTCGGTCTCGGAGACTTGAGACCCACTCATATGTGCTTTCAGTTGGCCGACCGTTCGATCCGATACCCCAAGGGGTGGTGGAAGATGTCCTTTTTCCAGTAGTGAAGCTCATAGTCCCGGTGGACTTTGTAGTTCTAGATGTGGGAGACGTTCAAGAGAATGGGAAGGATCACACTATCCTTCTCGGCAGACCGTTTATGGCCACCACCAACACTCTCATTGATGTGAGGAATGGGACCTTGAACATGACGTTCATCCAAGTGTCCTACAGTAGTTTCCCAATGCTCATTACCCGTCAACACGAATCGACTAGTAAGAGGAGCAGAATCCAATCGATTCGTCATGCGAGCTCTCATGTTTTTATTTTTTTTTTTTTATTTTTTTACGTAGGTCAAGCAATAGAAATCCAACTTCAATTCACCTCATTCAACAACAACACTATTTTCACCAATCATCACCAAATCAGTCAACAAAATATATTCGTGTACGACTGACAAGAAAAAGGCTCAAAGCTCAAATGGGCTACTAGGGAAAATAATGTTTAGGATCAAAGAACAAGGCTAAAAAGAGCTAATCAAACAAAATGCCTCAATCAAATTCGCAATTTCAAACTTAATCGATTCCTTTCAAACAAACTCAAGGCAAGTTCTAATCATTCAAGAATATGACCAATATCTCACAAGAAAGAAAGAGAAAGGACCAAAACCTCACAAGGCAAATAGATGTCATTCAAAGTAATCAAGCAAATACCGAGGCAATGACCACACGTCCGTTATCACAACTTCCCAATTTCATCAAGCATTCATCAACAATTCATATTATCCACCAATATCACATGCTCAACAACACAAAATCCTAAAACTAGACCGGTCCACCACATAAGCATGCAAAAATCTAAAAAGACTCCCCCACACTTAAAATGAGGCAATGACCTCATTGCTTCAACTCAAAACATGAAGTCAAAACAAGGACCAAACAATTTCAAATAGCGAACCAGTACCAGCAACTACCACAAGCACACAAAACTAAAAAGAAAAGACGAGAGAAAGAGAACTCAAAAAGAGAATATAAGAAAAGGGTGTGCAAACCGAAGTGTCTCGAGGAGAGTAAGCATCCAGGTGTAAGCAGCTCGCCTATGCTTAAATCCTCAATAGATACGTCCTGCCTAGAAAAACCACAATAACTCCGAACCTCCATTATTCAAAGGTAAAAGAAAAAGCATAAAAGAAAATGAACAAGAAAGCAGTAAATATCACTTGGGTTGCCTCCCAAGAAGCGCTTGTTTTACGTCATTAGCTTGACAAAATCTGAAGAGAACTCATCCGGGGTCCAGAAAGAAGTGACGATCGTGCCACGCCTTTGTATTCTCGAGAAGTGGCAACACTGACACTAAGGCCGGAAGGCAGGCATAGTGGATCCTGGTGGCCATGTTCTGGGTGAAGTGGGTTCGGGTACGAGCAATCCCCAACTCTAAACACAGAGCTTTTCCCACACAAGCTCTGTCGTCAACCTCTGGAAGTATGAGCTCATCTGTTGAGCAAGTCGAACTAAATCCCACCCACTTCATAACACAGTGTAGCGGCCTCGGAGACGGGTGTTCAAACTCTGAGATGGGAGGAGGGACTTGAGAATCAAGCCCGTGGATCTCCTACTCTGAAATATCGTCGACGTCTCGCTGGGGATTATCATCCTCTTCTTCAGCCTCACACAGTTGCTTCAACGTACGGGCTCGAGTATTAAGCCTAAAGTGGGGGTCTTTGACTGGTGCCTCAATTGATTCGGTATGTGCTGTAACGGTCTTCATCTTCGTGCTCAATCTGGCACATCCGAGCTCAATGTCCGCATCTCGAGTGGTCAGGGCAGATATACGAGCAAGGATGAGGTCAAACTTTTCATTGTATGATAAAACAACCTCCCGAGATTCATTCTTTTTACCGAGTACTGAATCAAAAGATTCATTCCCCGGGTCGATCTCACGAGGAAGGCGGTTCGGAATTTAGAAATGATATTGATAACACATAAAAACAAAAGAAATCCTAAACACACTAATCAAATAGGGGGAATCAATTACCAACTAAGAAATAAAATAAAAGCAATATCAACCAAAACTTGAACGCGATAAAGATTGAGAAGCTAGAGAATCAGGGATAATTAATTCAAGTTCTAGCAAGTCGGGCAATCAATTGTTCGGTTCAAGATTGACACTCTCGCTTACACATCTAGCGGTTCGCTCCCAATAACTCTTCGTAACAAGGGATTGAACATAGACAAACAAGTTCGAGCATACAATACAGGTCAATTATCCCAATCCCAGTAACTTTTCGTAACAAGGGATGGGTCATCGACAAGCACGTATTTCAATAAAAAACACATAGATTATTCAGCTACAAAATCATCTACCTCATGCGAGCCTAGGTCTACGACTTCTTCCCCTTTCGGTTCTAAAAGTCGCTAATTAACTAGAAGGTGTTTAATCAACTAATCATATAAAATTGACAAATCCTAACTCGACAAACTAATATTCAATTGATTCCAACTGCAAGATCGAAGTGTCACTCTTCGATTATATCAATCAATCAAACTCAAATTCATCAATTCCTAATTAAAATAACTCACATAAGCAAGAACAATTCAGGCCCGACAAATGCATGTTAAACAAGAACAATAAATCCCTTATTCCTAGCACAAAGGATCAGCTACGTAGAACGAATCCAAAACACATAATCATTCTTCTCAAATCAACCATTATTCATGAGTTAAATAAAAAAAAGAAATACTTAAAATTAATCCAAGTTCGAACGTTGAATTCGTAATACAAGCTTAATCCGAAGAAAAAGGAGAAAAAATGGAAAATAAAGATAAAAAGAAGAAGAAAAAATGGAGAAGAAGAAGAGAGGAAGAGAAGGAAAGAAAGGAGTTTTGTCGCTCTCTCGGGACCTAGGGTTTGAAGCCCCGGTCGAGAGTTGATCCCCTGGTTTGATCGAATCTCGCACATATTTATACAATTATCGAGACACGGCGCGGAAAATAAACTGGCACGGCGCGAGACGCAAGGGTGCCGC
>CACSLK010020742.1:15931924-15955269 GCA_902706635.1 Striga hermonthica | reverse complement strand
CTGGCCCAAGGACCTCTATAAAAGGAGGGGACCTCCTACGTTTTAAACCCTAGCAGTTTCGTGAGATACTCCAGCCACCATCGTGGAGAGAGTAACGAGAAGGGTTTGAGAAAGACGAGGGCAGTCTGCTTCTTTCAACCGTTTGTAGGATCGTCGTCCATCCGGCGTCCAAGCGTGGTCGGGACACATACTAGAAGGTCGCTCAGATCGAATCAAACCTCCTTTTCAAGGTAATTATCTGTTCGTCCTTTAGGAGCATGCCTAGGTTATTCGAAATCATATATGTACGTGTTTGGTATCCGATATCGATCCGTGGGAAGGACCGCCTCGTCGGCGTGTTCCAGCAGTGAAAACCTCCTTATCGTTTGCACGAGCCCTCTTTGGATTAACGGGTCGGTTATCATCATCTTCATCATCTGAAAGATCCAAGGGTCTCCCTTTCCGGCGATTATCAAAATTTCGGAACTTTTGAAGCTGAGGTTATCCGATTAACCGTAAAAGAGCTGACAAAAGATCGAGACACTCATCGGTATTGTGTCCCGGAGACTTATGATATGCACAGTATCGTGTTTTGTCCATCTTGTCTTCAGGGGTTCTCACAGGCCTCGGGTCTGGAATAATCCCTTTTCCTTTGAGTTCTTCATATATGGTAGCTGCTCCGGCTGAATAAACGGCCTGATAGCCCGTCCTGACGTTGTCTGAATACTGATCACGAGCAGCCCGAGACTCTGGAGTGTTCTCATATCCTTTGGAGAAATTCCGGAATTGTGCTTTCCCAAAGTTTTTCTTATTCCTTTTTTTTTGCGTCCGGCTCAGTCTTGGTTTCTTTCGCCGAGAAGTCGAAACTGGGAACCGACATCGATTCCTCGACAATAATAAACTGTTGAGCTCGTACAAGAAATTCTTGAAACGTTTTGGCACAAGGTCCAACGAAACATCGAGTTGGGCTTCAGTCCGACAATTGCAGTTACCAACAGGGTCTCTGGGTGACAAGGCTCCATGTTTTGAATTCGGTCGTTGAACCGAGATACGTAGTCCTTAACAGTCTCGTTGTCCTTTTGCACGATGTTAGTAATTGATTCTTTTGGGATGAGAAAAATTTGAGCTCCGATAAAGTGCGATCGGAAGGCCGCACGTAACTGTTGCCACTTCCAAATTGAATGAGGTGGGAGAGTATAGTACCATTTTTGTGCTCGTGGCCCCAGTGTAAGCGAAAACATCCGACATCTCAAAGCATCTGAGGCACCATGCAAATCCATCCAAGACGTATAATGGCCCAAGTGTGCATCCGGATCCGATGTCCCATCATACATGCCAATTTGTGGGATTTTTACCTTAGCTGGGAGTGCCTCCGCGGTAAGTTCCGGAGCTAAAGGGGAATCAACTTCAATAATGACATTTCCCGACGTCGAGACATGTCGGGGAGAGTCTTCCTGCGACTTCTGTCGAGTCTCGAGTTCAGCCAAGCGTTTACGAAGAGTTTCAATTTCTTCCGCACTATGTCTTGAAATACGATTCTGTTCAATCTGGCGCTGCAAATCTTCACGACCATGAGGCACTGGTGAAGTAAGTCTAGGACGTGACGGAATTCGCTGATGATGAGCAGAGTGACTTTCAGCAGTCATTTCTTGTACAGGGGGCTTCTTCGGGGCTTGATTGTTCGTTATTGGGTTAGCAGTTATACGAGTTAACTCTTCTCGACGTGGAGAAGTATGGTGAGGTTGTGACGTAGCATGGGATGTCGCCGCATGCGTTTCGGGGTCATGACGAGTATGAGTTGGACGTTCTGTTGGATTGGTAGTTAACAACATTGATAATGGTACCGTATTCGAGTTTCTGGGCATGGCTCGAGCTATTAAAGAGGTTAAACCTTGAATAAACTCCGGGTTTTGAAGAAAGTTCGTGACGTTCGTGACCGGAGCGGGCGGTGTTGAACGCCGCGGAGAATGATTAGTCGATTGGCTCTGGCCAGGGTGAGTTGTATGGTCTCGACCAGACTGTGACATGGCGACTTCAAGCGCGAAAATGGCTTTAACAGCGAAAGTTAAGCTCAAAACGTGATGAGCCGCCCTTCCTCTATCGCCAAACTGTTGTCAAACGGGAGTTAACAACCATATAATCGACAGGGATTTATTGTAACTTCAAAATAAAACAACAAAGAGTATATGAACCATGAAAGGAGGTAGAATTTTTTGGATATTATTGTATATGTCCTTTTTTGGAGAACTTTTTTCTCCTTTTATATTTATTTACAACATTTATCTAATATGTAATCA
The DNA here is from genome assembly GCA_902706635.1 of Striga hermonthica. Lineage (NCBI taxonomy): Eukaryota > Viridiplantae > Streptophyta > Magnoliopsida > Lamiales > Orobanchaceae > Striga > Striga hermonthica. Next base: position 15,952,993 of record CACSLK010020742.1, on the reverse strand, counting down.
TTACATGAGAATAGTCAACGGCGGCTAATTGCCATTCATGCTAGTAACATGCCACTTGGCCAGGTGTAATGATGAGTTGTGCTGAGTTGGCACCACCTCGTGGTGTCGGTTTAGCAAGTCATAGATATCGGCTCATGTAGTTATAACTGATATGTCATATCCGACATGTAGTAACCGACATGTCATAACTGACATGAGATATCGGTCAATCGACGACGATGTCGGTTCTTAGTGAATTTTTACTCGATAAGTGATTGTCTTGAGATTGGTGTCAGAACCTTGAGATCCATAAAGACATTATCTACTTGTACAACTTCAACCATCCTTCTGCTGAATATAACTACCTGATTGTCACTTAATTCGGTTTACTGAAAATGATGTCAACACAAATGATATACTTTAATAACAAAAAAATATCAATGGTTTACACCTGAGAAGTTAAATATTAGTTTATGTATAAATATATTATGATATTAATAATCTAATATGGATTCAAATGATATACTTTAATAACAAAAAATATTAATGGTTTACTTTTAGATGTAAATTTACTTTCACAGTTTATATACAAAATAAAAATTAGATGATTTAGTGTTTAAACATGGATCAAAATTTAGTTTCATTTACGGGTAAAAAATAAACTAATACTGCAGAAAAATATTGTGAAAGATAAAAAAAAAAATGAAGAAATGATAACAAAAAGAGTGAAAAAGTCTCAACCATAAGAGAGAGAAAGAGTGACAATATGGTTTTGACCGTGAAGACTGAATAAGACAATACATATTTATCATCCAATTATTTAGTGGATCTTGTGTTATATATGAGGTATTTTATATTGGTTTTGGGCCTAATAGATTGAATAGTTTGAGCCAAAATACACAGTTTGTTAAATTTATTTATTTTTAGTTGATATCATTTGTGTCATATAGGCCTAAAATTGAGGTCATCTAAAAGTTTGTGACAGAAGCGACTTCACACATTTTTATTTCTATATTATCCACAATTATGAAACTATACTTTTTATGAATATAAATAACATATTATGTTAGTTATTGTTATTTTTTTATTATAACGCATGTTTTTTTTTCTTAAGAGAATGACAAAGAATATATTATTACTAAATTGGTGCAATAAACAAATTGAATGCATCAACTATTTTTTTTTCTTATCTTATATAATAAATATTTGTTTATAAAAATGAATTTTACTCCTTTTATAATTTATGTAATACAATCTAAAATGTATTTTTTTATTAATGTACAATTTTAAAAATTATATTAAATTAAATTTTGCATAATTACATGTAAAAAATAAGAAATTTCTTAGTGACATGAACACAAATAATTATTGGCATTTTTGTAACTTTACAAAAAATGATTTATCTTGCACGTCATTATGATCACAATCGGACTTATTTTGCAAAAAAATAAATTATTGAATTTATTTTTACATTTAAAAAAAAGTGGAAAAATATAGTACTCAAAATTGAGTATTTTTTCTTAAGTACATTTTTTTAATTTAAAATGACTAATATTTGTACATTGTTATTTGAATTATTCTATACCAGATTATTATCTATAGAATAGAAATAATGTATTATGTTATTATCGAAACAAATTTGGAAAAAAAGTTTCAAGAAGCGTCATTAATGTGACAAATACATTTTTATGTCAAATATCACTAATATTTTTCTAAGTAAAATTAATTTAGTTTGAAGATTATATATATATATATATATATATATATATATTGTATTTTGTAGTCACAATAAATTATATGTTGTTGTTTCTAGAGTCATGAATCTCTGTTATTTGATGATTGTTATTTATGATGATAATGGTGATAATGAATATAATTCATCCACTACTAATATTATATTTAAGAAAATAATTCAAAACATAATAAATAATATTTTCATCTACGTCATTTGTAACATCAAGCTGCGCAACGCGCGGGTGCCGTAATAGTATATTATAAAGCAAAGCAGCTCAAAATTTCCCCCCAAAAACTACATTTAATACATTGTAATAACTTTTTTCAATTTCTATGCATGATTTATCAGCAAAAAATATTTATATCATATAAACAATTAATTTATATTTAAAATGTATTGGAATTTGCACTCCAATTTTTCTTGACTAAATAAATGCTTTAACTACATCTATTACCATGAAATAAATTTTGTTAATTTCTATGTATTATTTACCATTCAAACAATAACATAAATATGTGTTACAAGTAATAGTCATAATCACTTATTATACAAATCCCAATTATATAGTATTTTTTATAATCAATTATTGTTACAAATAATGTTTAATATTATACATAATTATTTATTATGGATTCTCATCTCAATATCTCACTTATTATTTGTCTCACTTACAGTTTGTGAGTATGAGTTCCTTTGCTTTTATTATATTTTTTATAATAATAAATTATCAATCTTATTTAATTAATCACTAAAATAAACATTCAAATCAAATATTTTATTTAGTTATTATTTTTATTGGAACATCAAACACAATATTATGTTTTCGGTTTTATTGAGTATATTTCAAGGTAAACTAGAAAAAAATAATAACTAATATGATATCTATATGTAACATATGTTTTCATAAAAATATTTAATAGTAGCACCATACCACATTTGAAACATATACTCTATATTTATGGAATTTACATACACATTAAGAAAATATGTAATCATCTCTTATTAATCTAATATTGTATAATTTTATATCTTTATATAATTCTAAGAAATTACAAGTGATCATTAATTTATTTGTATTGAGTACATCATTCCAAAACAAGTAATTTAAATTGTAGAATATCTAATAATTCACAAACTTTTATGTGAGCTGAAGTAAGAGTTAGTCAAGACAACGTGTCATTCTTTTTTAACAAAAATGTGAACTTAGACCTCCAATTTTCACACTTTGTTCATTTTATTTTAATATTTTTTTAAATAATAAATAAAATAAAAATAGAGTGAAATAAAAAATAATGATGTTATATTTATCATATATAACATAATTTATTCGACTAAAAGAGATGTATTTTTCGAGAAAAAATATCATATCCATATGAAATAGATCTAAAAAATATTGAATAACATTAACTTGGGTAAGAAAAAAATAGAAAATGGTAACATAAAGAGTGAGGGGTCTCAACAACAACAAGAGAGTTAAAATAAGTATTTATATAGTTTTGACTCAGAAGACAAAAATGATCATATTGATTGAATATATCTGATAACCATTTGTTTTATTTATTTCATTTGATCTTAAATTTGAGGTTACATAAAAGTTGGTGAAAAGTGACAACGCTTAATTTTTATAATAAATACACAATTATACAACTTAATTTTTATAATAAATACACAATTATACAGCTAAAATTTTTATAATAAAAGTAGCATAATGTGTCAATTATTGTTTAACTTTTGTTTATAAACAAATCTTTTTTTTTTAAATGGGAGATTGATGAGAGTATATTATCGCAACTGAATGTTGTAGTGATAAAGTTAAATACAACTTATTATAATGAATCCACTACTTTTTTCTTATCATATATCAAAATGTTAATTTCGCAATAATATGTTTTTAATATATTTTATATAGTATAATTTAAATTTACTTTTCGTATTACATTACAAAAAAGTTGTCAATTTTTATTTCTAAAAATTACATTGAATTGTCGTTTTCACCGATTTCCTGGAAAAATAAGTACTTTAATATATTACAGTTCTCATTAATTTCATGCAATAATAATAATAATAATAATAATAATAATAATAATAATAATAATAATAATAATAATAATAATAATAAGTATTTTAATAAATATACAATTTTACAACAAAAATTTTATAAATAGAAATAGCATAATGGGCAATTATCTTAATTTTTGTCCATATTAAAATATTTTTTTTTCCATAATAGAATGATGAGATCATAATATTACAATTGAACGTTGTAGTAGATAAAGTTAACCGCAAACTTATTATAATGCATCAACTACTCTTTCTTTATCGTGTATCATAATGTTAATTTTCTTTTATCTCTTTTAGATTTTATATAATATAATTTCAATGTTTTTTTTGGTATTACATTACAAAATTTTTCATAGTGTTTTACTATAATATATTGAATTATAGTTTTCAATGGTTTTATGCACAAATAAGTATTTAATATTACATTGAATTACAATTCTCATGAATTTTATGCAAAAAAAATAAATATTTTATTGAGTTAATGAGTCTATTTATGACTTTATGAAAAATGATCAATCTTTCACGTCGTTCTATAATCACCATCGCACTTAATTTGTGAAAAAACGAAGTTGAGATTTATTTTGTTAATAAAAAAGAAAAAAATATGTAGACTTAATTTAAAATTAAATACATGCAGATAAAAGTTATTTTAATTTTTATTAGATATTTAATTTGTATTTATATATTTTAATTTTTCATCTTCTTACATGTTAACATTAATATTTAATATTAGTTTATTTGTACAATAGTAATCATGACTTTATTTTCTTTTTTGAACTATGAAAATTATGTTATCACATATACATTTTTATGAAAATTTTTGAAGAAGACTCATTAATGTGACCAATATTTTGTTTTCATGGTATTTATCACATTTTTGTAAGCTTACAAATTTAATTTTAAAATTTTTCAAAACAAAATATATTGGATTTTATAATTTTTTTTTAATTATTATTGTTTCTGGAGTCACAATCCATATTGTCTAATTATTGTTATTACTATTGGTGATACACAGTTCACTTTCTATTGGTGTTGTATTTGTGGAAGTATTTTTAAATGGATTAATAAAAAAATTATTTTACATTATCTCAATAAATTTTTTAAAAAATATTTTTATTAAATTTTCATTTATTCACACCATTTTTAATATTAGGTCGCGCAACGCGCGGATAACGTACTAGTAAATTATAAATAAGTATCAGCTAGCTTATCAGCTCAATCCATCAAACAAAAATGAAACAAAGAATCGTCCTCAAGAAGTTTCTATGCTTCGAAGTTCTACAATGACCCCTATTTTACGACTCGCCATTTACAAATCAGTAGCAGTTGTAAATATCCACTTCGGTTCGCCCTTTCCGCCACCGACAACCACCGCAACAAATCCCCAAAATGTCGGAGACAAAGTTCAGCGTGATGGTGAGCCTGTTCAACTGGATGCAGAAGAGCAAGTCTTCCTCCGTCAAGCGTTCCAAATTCCGCAAGTTTCTCGACACCTTTTGCCGCCCCAAGAACGGCGACGACTACTTCTCGGCCATCCGCTTGATCCTGCCCAGCCTCGACCGCGAGCGGGGATCGTACGGCCTGCGCGAGCACGTTCTTGCCACATGCCTCATAGACGCCCTCGGCATGTCTCGCGACTCCCCTGACTCTCAGCGCCTCCTCAACTGGCGCAAGGGCGGCCCCAAGTCTGGTACCTTCGCCGGGAACTTTTCTCTCGTTGCCGCCGAGGTGTTTTTCATTTCATTGATCCTTTTTTTGTTATTGGGTTCTATGATTTCTGCGGCATTAGTCCCGAGAAGCATCCTGTTGATTATGAATGGGCGCCTGCAAACTTACAACTTCTGGATGACTAAACGTGAATAATTTCATCTCGTCGAATTACTGATTTAAAATTTGCGTCTTTTTCATTGGCTAGCTCAGGCGTATACTATGCGTAAATTCCAATTGCCAGTTGCTCAAGTGATTATCAATACTGTGATGATCTCCAATTAATGAGACTATTCTTAGCACGGAAGAACTGATGTTCTTGAAAAGCTACTGGCGATAAAATGAAAACTTTTGTATGTAAACTATAAGACGATACTGAAATGTTGCTGATCATAGTATTTCATTTGTTTCCTCTTTTCCACTTCCTTTTGAATAATTAAATTCCGCCGAGTTTCTTTTTCGAATTCCACCTCTTTTACATATCATATGGTTGAGGAGAAAGGTTTTCGTGGTCAACCTTTATTTTTTTTTTTAATGTTTTCCTCCATCTTGACAAATTATGCATGGGTCTCTTCTTAATCTGGCTAAGTCCAATGCTGAATATAAGTAAAAGACTAGCTGAATAGGTGATGTTTAAGGTATCATGATTCCAATTTCACTAACTTACTAATGTTATGATTTGGTTTGATTCCAAATTCAGCTCTTCTTTTGTTTTTTCGTTAATTCATTTATACATTTGCTAAGTTGTATGGTTTTGTATGTTTGAATGATTTTGTGCACCTGTGTAGAAAGCTTTAATGTTGGTTTTAATTTTTATTTACCGGTGTAAGACTTGGGCTCTTGCATATGGTGGCAGGTGCTACAACGGAGGCAGGCCATGACTTCAGGGAACTTAACTATAAAAGAATTAAATGATTTACTTGATCGATTGGCTTCTAGTGAAAATAGGTAAACTCTTTCTTTCCTTTTCATTTCCCTCTCTTTTATGTCTTTTGTAAGATAAAGTCATCTTCTGTTTGTGAAACATATTGGAACAATAGTCATTAGACGTTTGCATTGCGCATGAGCTTGTTGTTGATGTTATATCTCTCAGTTCCCATGAATTAGTTATTCTTCTATGAACATGCTAATATGACAATATGTAAATTTTTCCATAATGAATTACCACGATGAATTTGTATAATCAGCTCTGTGTATGCTTTTCTCAATTTGATAGATCAGATAGAATTAAGAAAGTTGTGGCTGAAGGTATTCCATGTGATTTGCATCATGAATTGATTCTGGATTCATTCTTGGTACAGGCCAGAGAAGATTTCTATCCTTTCTGATTTGATCAGGAAAACTAATGCCCAAGAAATGAAGTGGATCATCATGATAATTCTGAAAGGTTTATGCTCAGTAATCTTTGCCTGATATGATCATTCACTGATATTATTAGGAATAACTCTATTTATTACATCTTGTTTATTTTCAGATCTTAAGCTGGGAATAAGTGAAAAAAGCATATTTCATGAATTTCACCCTGATGCTGAGGACTTGTTCAATGTTACTTGTGATCTAAAATTAGTTTGTGAAAAATTGCGGGATCGTAGTCAGAGGCATAAGCGCCAGGTCTGTTCCACAACGCTGGATTAAGTACCTTATTATGTGATATGTATCCTACTACTGAATGAGAAGAGTCCTAGTTTTTTATTTTTTTGTTGTAATTCACATCAGGCTGTGCAGCATGAGGCGTCATTTTTCTGCTTGTTTTGGCTCCCTTTAGATACTTCACCATTATCTTGTAGCTAGACACTGTGTCTTGGGGGCTTCCCTATTTTTAGCTACGGGCTTAAGTGTTTTCAGTCCTTTTTGTTCCTCCTCAAAGAGCCGGATTAATGTTTGAAGATGAGCAATGGAGCATAAGTCATTAATTTTACACAGTCTAAGTATTTGCTCAACTTATGCTGGGACTACTCTGTGGTAATGCGGATTTATTTTTGCTTTACTTGAAGGTTTTTTGTTATTGTTACTGTCGTTAAAATGAACCACTGAGCTGTGGATATACTGATAAACTTGCCAGGATAAGTTGTTTCTTGTCTTTTTAGTTGTGTTAAAACTTAAATATGAAAGGTGTATCTGATATGTGTATTTTCTTTTTCTGCTTTTCGAACTTTTAATTTGTTCTTAGCAATCATTATCACCTCATCCATTCCTTCAATATTCACGACATAGATCTCTTCACGTAGATGATTCATACTGTATTCTGTTTTCTTCAACACCGTGTTTTGAACTTTGAAGTTTTAATTATTTCATTTATGAATATAGTCTTGATCGAAGTAATGGTTACTATAATTCTGCAGGACATCGAAGTTGGCAAACCTGTTCGGCCCCAACTAGCACTGAGGGTCAGCAATGCAGCTGCTGCATGGAAAAAGGTCCACATTTGCAGTTTCAGTGAATAAGAAAAGAAATCCTAGTAATTAGTACAAGAAACATAGAAATTATGGTTATTCATTAAGTTAAGCTTTGGCGTTTTGCAATATTTTTTTCCCTCTTTTATTATGCTTGTTTTATTTTGTTATTTAGTTTCATTACGTGTTGCTTGTGGTATGTATTTCTTTCCAACCTAATAGCTTCACGGAAAGGAAGTTGTTGTCGAGTGCAAATTTGATGGTGATCGCATCCAAATCCACAAAAATGGAGCAGAGATAAACTTTTTCTCGAGGTATTTGTCTTTTTTAATTGATGCTTCCTTTATGGTAATTGTTGATGTGTTCTGTTGTGGAATTTTCAATTTTATGCAGCCATCTTAAATAGTGATAATTTCCTTCAAGTATAAAAGATATTTAATTGTGTAATTAACTCGAGTTGGCTGCCTAGGTTTTGGTGCTGAACCTTTTTTGTTAACTTCATAGTAGTAAGCTCTACATGCTCCATGGTCCTGATTCTGTCGTAAAAATGTTTTTACGTAGAATGTTGATAGTTTCAAGTAAAACTGTACATTGTTTGTCGTCTAAAAACAAAATAGAAAGCATATAGAATTCTACAATTATTTCTCCAGGCCGATCTAAAAGCTGATATCAGTAACACATGCCCAGTGCACTTCACTTTGTAATTGTCATTTCATAGGCACCATAAATCCAGCAGCCGTTATGCATGCCTGAATTGATTATTGTGTTATTTTGCACAGGAATTTTCTTGGTCATCCAGAATATGAACATGGCATGTCAGACGTTATAAGAGAGAACATTTTGGCTGACAGGTGAATATTCATTGAAGAGGCAGTTGATCTTATAAGTTAATGATATCTGTCAATTTCATGTGATTGTATTGCTTGGTGACCTTGAAGTTGTGTGAGATTTAAATGATTTGTTTTGGTTAATACCTGTAGGTTGTTACACTTTATTGCCTTCTTGATGCGGAATTTGCTTGATTTTCTCCGCAATTAAAGAACGAAAAAGGAAATGAAAACCTTGTATTTGGATGGAAATCCAGGAAAAGGGTGAAAATATGTGTGTTTTGAATTGTTTGATCGATGTTATGATACGCAAAGTCTGAAACTCCAGATCCATCTTGGGGCCCGAACAGAATATTTAATATTATATGAATGCTACAATGCAATGGAATGAACCTTCTTTCCTTTCCTGAGTATGAAAATTTGAGTATCGTCGTAGCTTATCTCACTCAAACATGTTCCTCATGAATGTTAACTGGTTAAGAAACCACAATTATTTTGTCTGGATTTCTATTACATAGTAATTTAATCAGCATATTCCTGTTACATTAGCCTCAGCAGACGTATGGACTTCCAGATTTTATAGTATTCTGTATCCAAAAGTGATAGAGATTAGGAAAAGTAAATCATGATAAGGAAAACAAGAATGGAATAAAATAAGTAACGTACAAATCAAGGGATTGACTGGAATCATGGGATCCTACTTGGCATGGAAGGCTATCAAATCGTTATCATATTTATTCTTTATTAACAATTTCCTTAAATAAATAATATGCTTGTGGCGAGGAAGTGGTGATGGGGCAATGAGAGAAATAATATTGTTTGTTGGCTTTTTAGCTTGGGCGGGATTATTTCCCAAGTAGAACTCCGTGTTCTTGGAGAACCTTTGTCCTTTTTCTTTGTTTTTTATTTAAGAATATTTAGTTTATTTACATTGGCCTTTACTCATATCGAAAAGTCAATCATGCTCTTGATAATGTCCCTTTCATTGGATAGATCGATAATATTAGATAGTTTAACTAGTTACCACCTTTATTGCAGGTGCATTCTTGATGGTGAGATGTTGGTCTGGGACAAATATGCGAATAGATTTGCAGAGTTTGGTTCAAACCAAGAAATAGGTTCTGATATTCTCTTTGGTCCCATGCTTTCTGCTATTTGTTAATTTCCGTCTAGAACTGTACTCACTCTTGTGCATAATTTCCTATCCATCTTTATAGCGAAGGCTGCAAAGGATGGGCTTGATAGCGACCGACAGGTATCTTTTTGCATATGAGTTACGAGAAGAATCATTGTCTGGCTGGAAACCCCAAACCATCTCTAAGTTTTGATCTTCACTCTCTGGTGCAGTTATGTTGTATCCTTGAGGTTTGAGCTGTACAGACCTAGATATGATTTATCGAGTCTTGTCCATATTTAAGATCTGCAAGCAAGATTCATGACGAATTCCTGGACTTCCTTTGGTGTTACTGTAAGTAAGCCTTGACCTGTGGCTAGATGTTGCATTTGACATTCTTTATGTTGGAGATACCAGTGTCATTCACCAGAGCTTGAAGGAGAGACATCAACTTCTCAGGAAAATTGTCAGACCAGTTTCTGGTCGTTTGGAGATTTTGGTTCCAAATGGGGGTCTTAATGCACATCGTCCTGCTGGTTAATGGAGCTGCTATTTTGCATTTTTTATTTATATTTCTTTATAGTAATTGTAGGCAAAGTTTTCAAGGAAATACTTATTCTCTTTTTTTTTTTTTTAAACAACAATCACTTTGTTTTCTTATTTGGTCCGCTGATTTTTAACTGCAAACATGATACAGGGGAGCCATGTTGGTCTCTAGTTGTTTATGATGTTGATAGCGTCGAGAGATTCTTTAAAGAAACCATCGAGAACAGGTCAGCAGTTTCACCATGCATCATTTAAGTCGCTTTATTTGGTATTTATGTAACTATGTGCATGATATACATGAACATCAATGTTAGATATGATTTCCAATAGCATTTTGGTGTTCTTATGTATGATCTTTTGGTGGGGGGTACTTCAGTTCAATATCCTGGGACCTACTTTTTTGTCTGTTATAGTTTACTCTACAATATCCTTATCCTGTTTGGCTTACTTCTATGTCAATGAAATGAGAGAAATGTAACCAGCGAGCTAGTTATCACCTGAAAAAGGTAAGAGAAGAATGAGGAAAGTCTCTTGGTTGGGACGTAGAGGGATACAGATAAGGCCAATCAATGCAAGTTTGTATAATTTATTAATTATAAAGCATCTGAATGGGGTATAGTGGATAATAATTTTATTTTTTTTTATCAAGTGTCTTACATTTGCATGTATGATTACTGAAGGTTATAGTCGGATAATTATCTTGAAGATTTTTTTTTTGGCAATATCTGGCTTCTTATCCGTAAATGAATTTCAGAGATGAAGGAATTGTTCTGAAAGATCTTGGATCCAAGTGGGAGCCGAGTGATCGAAGTGGAAAATGGCTGAAGTTAAAGCCTGATTACATTCGAGCTGGCTCTGATTTAGATGTTCTTATAATAGGTATGGAATGACCCGTCTCACCCCTGAAAGAATTATTTGTCCACAACTCTTCTTTAACCAGTCATTTTGTGCAGGAGGTTACTATGGTTCAGGACGGCGTGGGGGTGAGGTATGGATACTGCTTCAGTAATAGTTGCATTTTCACCCTTCTCCTCTTAATTTATTTATTTATTTATTTATTTTTTTTTTTATTTTTATTTTTTTTTGGTTCCGCGTGCTTTGAAGGTAGCACAATTTCTTGTTGGTCTTGCAGAGCGTCAGGCCCCTAACGCATTTCCCAGACGGTTGGTTTTTCTTTCTTTTTTTTAAGAATGTTCTAGAAAGTGTATTTATTTGTTGAATTGATGTTAGGATGAGACATTGGACATGTTTTACATTTTTTTTTTCTTTTCTGCTACCTAGTTTCATATTGATCATACTTTTTTCTATTCATGTGTTGAGCAAAGTTCGTTTATCGTGTATCTACTTGGGCATTAAAACAGAAATCAATTGGTGAAACTTGTCTCTCTGGACAATTATACGATTGAACTTAGAATAGGTGTCTTCCTGACAATTATACGATTGAACTTAGAATAGGTGTCTTCCTGCTTTGTACTTTTAGATGATTTCTGCTGTTGGACATATTGTTCTCCCTTTTTCCATTTTCACCTCTGTGGGTACTCACATTTATGAGTCTAGAATGTGTTAGAACTATTTCGGTTTCTATTGGATATAGAAAAATATTGGAAATTTTCTGGACAAGTGGACAAAAGAGATTTTGTTTTTTGGTAGCAGAGATATGTGAGTGGGCGGATTTTCTTTGGTTTTTTGGGAAATGTGTATAAATGGTTGATTTTTAATTAAATTGTGTTCATAAGATTAAGGAGGAAAAGGTGAGATAGAATGAAGAATATCTTTTTCTGATATGTTTTTCCTAACCCTTTGTCTAATCTTATGCAACTTACCTTCATTTTATGTTCTTAGAAGAATATATTGGTTAACTATTATGCCAAACTCCATAAGGAAGCTGCACATATATAAAGATGGCGAGTGTTCTGATCTTTGCTATTGCAGGTTTGTTTCCTTTTGCCGAGTGGGTACAGGACTTTCTGATGAGGAGCTTAATGTTCTTGTCACCAAATTGAAACCTTATCTCAGGTAGCTTCAAATTCTTTCAAGATTGTATTTGGACCTATTTTACCCATTTATCATACTGCCTTTGGCCTTCAGAATGTAGTTAGTTTTCGTGGCACAAAGATAGCCAAGTGAATGGAATTCTTTTGTTATCCACTTGAATTGTATTTAAATTTTAATTGAGTAGTTCCAATTCCAGGAAGTCTGAATATCCAAAGAAAGCACCTCCAAGCTTTTATCAGGTTACAAATAACTCAAAGGAGAGACCAGATGTTTGGGTTGAAAGCCCAGAAAAGTGAGTAGAAAGTTTTAGGATTCTTCATGGTCCTACTTTTCCACCATTTCTCACCCTTATGTCCTTGGATGCAGATCAATTATAGTTTCCATCACTAGCGATATTCGAACGATCAGATCTGAGGTATTATTTTTTATCATTTGGATCATGTGCATCAACAATATCCACTAAGATAGTGACTAGGCTCCAAGTTCTTATTCTTTATTTACATTGTTGTAACAACTGTTTTGTGACTTTGTTATGAAATGGTTCTAATCAATTCATTTAATATTTAAGAAGCATTGGTAATATATGTATTGCTCCTAATTTTGTTGGCCCTAATCAATCTTTTAATGTTTAAGGATTATTGATTATATGTATGCTTTCCTTATTTTGTTGGTCAAGGTATTTGCTGCACCATATAGCTTGAGATTTCCAAGGATTGATCGAGTGAGATATGATAAACCTTGGCACGAATGCCTTGATGTGCAGTGTAAGTGACCGTCTTTATTCGTATCTATATGGTCTTCAATGGATAAAAAAATCATTCTTTATTATTTTTAGAGTCTTTGTATAATGGTGTGCCCGCTGGCCAAAATAAATATCAACATAATATTTTCTTTTTACCTGGTGCAGCTTTTGTTGAATTGGTACATTCAAGCAATGGCTCCACACAAAGAGCAAATGATAATGAAGCTGTGCACGAACATAAACCAAAACGGGCCAAGGTGTTGAGAGGAACAAAGAAGAATGTTTCTATTGTTCCTTCCCACTTTATTCAGACCGATGTTTCTCATGTTAAGGGCGAAACATCGATATTTTCAAACCTGGTATTTTGTATCCTGCAAAAATTCTTTTTAGCAGTTATAGACAGAAAGTATAATTGTCTATTACTTCTTGGAAATAAACCACCGACGTGTTGGGAAACTCAGCTTACTTGAGTTTATTTGTTAACAATTCTCAAGTGAACTAGATGCCCAACTTAGCCGAGCTTGAACATGTATACATATAAGGTAGGGTTATAATAAAAAATCAGTGTAAGAACTAGGAACTCATCCCAACCCTCTGTTCTGCTAACCCCTGATTGCATTTAACCATGTATGATGTTGTCTTTTACAGCAGATGATTCTACTATATATATGTACCGCTGCTATTTTAGAATAATTCATAGATTAAAAATAGCATCACACACGCTAGCATCATAGAACCCTTATCGAGGCTTTATGATCGAATCAGATTTCACGCTGTCCGCTGTGAACAAATAGAAAGCTACTGATTAGTAGTATTTTCTCAATTTTTGTGTGTGTGTGTGTGTGTGTGTGTTTGTGTGTGTGTGTGTGTATCGGTGTGTGTTGATCAGGTGTTCATGTGTGAATTGATGTCCTTGACGCAATAGACTTTGCAAATATACCTTCTTCATGCTCGCTTGATTCCTTGCACAAAATGGTGGCAGAGAATGGTGGCACCTTCTCAATGAATCTGAACAATTCGGTTACTCACTGCATAGCCTCTGAAAGTAGAGGTCGGTTGGTCTTTTCATGTCTCAAGTTACATGAATGTGAAAATCTCATATTTCAGAAGGCATGAGCTTTTGTAGTTATTTAACAGGGTTAAAATTCCAGGCTGCTAAGCGCCAAGGAGACGTTATTCATTACTCTTGGTTTGCCGACTGTTGTGCACAGAAGAAACTTCTTCCATTGCAGCCTAGGTCGGTCATCTGGGCATTTTGGTCTCATTTACTTGAAATATTGTTCCCACCTATTTATTTACTTATCTTTTGTTTCTTTTAAGGTACTTTCTTTGTCTGTCTGACATGACAAAGGAAAAGCTAGGAGAAGAAATCGACAAATTCTCGGACTCATACTTCCTGGATCTTAATGTGACGGACCTCAAACAGGTAAAACAAAAAAGGAAATTTGGTGCATTGAGCATGCCTGATCAAGCCTACTCATATATATATATCTGGTTTTTAGATCTTTAGCAGCATGGGTAAGGTTGAAGATTCTAAAGGAAAAGAGTATTACAAGAAAAAATACTCTCCGAGGGAGGATTGGGTTCGCTTTCATGGTTGTCGCGTTTACTTCCATCTTCACGGGTAATATGTCATAACATGCTTTGTATTTATACTTGTATTATAATTACGGATTTAGTACAACCGTATTGGATATGGCAATTAGACTTGGGATTTGATTTTTTTCCCTTTCCATTTGCTTTCAGAAAAAATAGGAATTTGGACATTCCGCTTGAACTTGCAATGAGAAGGATGAAGATCGAGATTCGCAGTGGTGGTGGTAGTGTGTCAGATACCCTTTCATGTGCTACACATTTAGTAGTTGTGGCTTTGCCACAAACTGATGTGGACTTTAATGCACTAATGAATAGGTAAGCTACATTTTTTCAATGTTGTTTATCTGGACTTTTGGTAATTTTATTTATTTATTTTTTTTTTTTACACTTTAACCACTAATGTATTATGGCTGGAAAATGAAACTTGTGTCATAGTTACATGCTTCTAAATTTGCTTTGAGTGCAGTTTACACCTGTTACTCTGTCCACAAAGATAACTGCTTTATCATACCACACAGTTAAAAACTTATCTTTTCATCCGATACTCGTAATATGGGCAAAATATTAAGTAGGGAACCCGAAAGAAAGTACTTATCTTTTTAGCATGAATCATTTTATATTATCAGTAGAAGACTTGAGCTGGACAGAGTTAAAGAAAAACTCAACGGATGTTGAACTGATAGCCATGTCAAAAAGAAAAAAAATAAAAAATGTAGTTGGTGCTGAAAGAGGGGAAAAAACAAATCGCAGCAAGCTATAGTCAGTTCTATTTCTTCTGCATTATGTGACTTAGGCCATTTCACAGGCTCAAGCAATTTAACCAAAAGAAACGTTATTCTATAGGGAAAAGGTAAGGCATATATGAAAGAAACATAATAATTCCCAAATGAAAAGAGTGCACATACATTGAGGTTTAATAAGAACAGAATCAAGACAAAAACTTTGAAACAGGTTGCATCAATTTGTAGGGCACTAGATTTCATCCAAGAAAGAAAGAGGAGAGAAAAAATCAATGAAGATAGCTTCAGAAATCTGGAGTTAGATGTAATAACAGAGAGAATTAGTTTCTGCAGAAAGTGGAATCATAGCAAGAAAGGCGCCGGTCTATATCTTTTCCCCCTTTGGCATTTTCCCCTCTTTTCAGTAGTGATATTAACTTTTCTAATTAAATGTACGCTCAATCATTTCCTTTCCTAAAGGTGTTCGTAACCTTTAAGTTTTTCTTTCAGGTCCCTAATTGAAAGTTGGAGCATCTTACAATTCTTGGATTGATAAAATCCCTAATTATTATATAATTATATTATTTACATTTTAATGATGATTCTATGTTGTTCACAACCATGCAAAATTATATAAGGACATAGTTTCTGTATTATCTGACATGTCTTCATGACAAACTATTGATATTTCACTTTCGATTTTGAATGAGATTATTGAAGATTTATCATGCGAAATAATTATATATTTTGTTATCGACAGTTTCTCGGAGGTGGACAAGCATCTGTTGGGCAGAAGAAATTTGCAAATTGTCAAGTCTCAGTGGTTGGATGACTGCTTTGATAAGGACCGGAAATTGCCCGAGGACAGATATAGTTTGATTCCTGAGGGCTTCCAAATGACGTCAACCGGAGAAGGGTGAGTCCCTCTTGTGATGTTCACTTGCATTTTCATAATACATGCAAACACGCTCATACATTTGCCTCCATGTGTATTCGAACATTATTGTTTCAGAATTGAAGATATTATTCATAATATTTCTGGCTAAAAAAGTTTGTTTAATATTAGTCTGTTTCCGTTCTTCAGTGCCGAGTTTGAAGATAACCCCAAAGAGCATCATAGCTCAGGATTTGGATCCAGAGATTCATTGTCTTCTTATAAAGATGGGAAGAAAGGTATTACATCAGAAGTAAAGCCAAGACTTGTAAGCTTGCCGAACAACAGAAGTGGGAATAGGAAAAGAGGAAGACCCATTGGGAGTAGCACAAAAGGAGGAAAACAGGCCGTGAACAAGTCTCGACGAACAAGGTCACGGGTCGGTCACAAGCCTGCCAAGATCAACGAAAACGAATCAGATCAAGACACTTCTTTGGACAATGGAAAAGATTCTGAAGCCAATGAGGTCGTAGAAGAAATCAAGAGAATGTCAGATCAAAATCGGCCTAGAAGAACAAGGGCCCGAATTATCCACAAGCCCCCCGTGATTGTTGGAGATGATGTGGATTTAGAAGTCTTAGAAGATAAGCAAAAGGAACACTTGCCTTCCGGGACTGCAAATGGTCCTGAAACTCAGACCAATGAGGCAGTGAAAGATTCCACATCAGAAGGCAAAGCACTCGACGAAATAAAAGATCATAGTGAATATGGACAAAAATTTGACAAAATAAATGATGTTACTGGCAGACAGGGGTGTAGTAGTAGTAGTACTCAGTACAAGGGACGAGTGGAAGACGATATTGATCCGCTTGAGGCAATGTTGCTCAACATGGTTCCTATGCTGGCTAAGACAGCTGTTGGAAGTTCGAACCCTGTTCATGTAGATGTTGAGCATAAATGTCTTGACCCCAAACCTGAAGAGGGAAAATCATCTTCAGATGCTGATACTCAACTGGTTAAGAAACCGAAAGTGAGCTTTAGGGATCTTGCTAAGGAATTACTGGAAGAATGGTAAAAGGATTATGGAATGAGCGTTGTCTTGTATATTTATGTATTTTGTGTGCTTATGCAATGTGCTCTGTTTACTGGGTGGTGTTAAGTATGGTTTGCAGAAAATATGAAACTAGCGTCTTCTATTAACAATGAAAAGAAAGAACATATTTTTTCCCTTTAGTTTCTTGGTCTGGACATCAATTGTTTTGCAGTCAAGATATCATGAAGAATTCACTAAGATGAGTGTCAAAATGAAAACTGGTTGGCCTTCCATTGGCATGAGGACAAATCTGTGATCTGTGGCCTTGAGAATGTTGGTTAACGTTTGCCTTTGAAAAGTACAAAGATGCATTATGAGTTGAGATAATATAACTTAGGGTGAGCATGGGTTGGTAAGGTTAGGAGATTGATAAATTTTCAAAATTGTACCGAAATTTGTAGATCATTAAAATTTAATCTCTGGAACCGTACCAAAAAATGGGTTCGGTTCTTGGGATATCGGTTCAGTTCGGGGTGGATATTTGGAGATTTTTGATTATTTTTAAATTTTTTTTAAATGGCCACCTAGTTGAATTTTAAGTTTTTTATGTTTTTTTTTTTAAATCCAACATTCTTCAATACTTTACCATACTAAATATTTTATTTTTAAATTAACTGCAGAAGTAACTCTAAATTTTAGTAAAGACTAAATTTGTGCAACTAACATTGAAAATTCATATTTCAAACAAAATGTAATATATTTGTTTTATTAAAGTAAGATTTTATTAACTTTTCATACCATGTTAGTTAAAATATAGAATAAGACTTGTCAAATTTAAATAATGTTTAAATATTTTTTTTGCAATACTTCTTTAATTTTTTATACCATTTTAAATACTTTTTTTTTTTAACTAGGAAAATTCAATTGTAGATCAAGTAGTACTAAGCATGAAATTTAAGTGAAACATAATGGTTATAACTATAATTATTTTCTTTTTAAATTTTTTTAAATTATATAGGATTAAATTTGACATAAAATATATTACATCACATATCCATTTTTATAATTTGTTCTTATTTTCGGTTTGATATGATACCAGACGGTTTGGTTCGGTTCTCAGTCCGAATATTTGTGAAATCTTCAGAACCGTACCAATTACTTTTTCAGTTCGGTTCGGTTCGGAGAAAATCAAACAATCAAGGTTATTTTTCGACTCGGAAATTTCGGTTCGGTTTTCGGAACGGTTCAGAATTCTCCGAGTCCCATGCTCAACCCTATAACTAACGCGTTTTTAAAAAAATACAGAAGTAAATTTGAGTACATATAACATAAGTTATGAAAAGCTACTCCACTTTCGTTCAAAATAGTGTTCTATTAAAAATAAACAACAATGCTTCAAATCATGAATTATCCACATATCGATGAGCAATTTTTACACAACCGTTTTTATGTTAACCTCGAACCAGTTTGCTCTGGAAAAAACCTGCAAAACATGTCGAGTGTTCCTAACGGTAGACCTCCGATGATCAAGTTAGTTCTCAGAATATGAAATATAGAAGTGTGTAAGTATATTATAAAGTTTAGAAATTGTGTAACTCTTACCCTTTCATATCTGATACCTATATTTAGTGAACTCTTGACTTGTTCAAGTTTTGCCCGATCTTACGGACCGAGTGGCTAGGCTCCCCGATGGTCTCCCAGACTGTTATCTTGCTACGTCCTAGGTCTGTCTGAGACCCATTCTTGTCCCTAAGATGACCTAGATCCTTCCTAACTAACCTTCCACGGGTACACTACTAGTAGGTCCACCGACCTATTATCTGCAGGTCTTTTACCTATATAAACTCCATAAGTCATCTCATGCTAACTGTCTATATGTCCACATGTTTAATTGCCCGCATGTCGGCCATACACTGCCAGTAAGTCTATATGTGTAAACTACACATAAGTCCACCGACCTATTAATCCTAGGTCCCTTAGGTACATTACTTGTAGGTTTACCGACCTACTGTCCATAGGTTTGCATACATAAACTGTCCTCAGGTCGACCAAGCATACTGTCAATAGGCCAACACCATGTCCGAGCTACCCATATGTCTTTTTTCATTCTAGCTATTAGATGTTATAATTGTGATACCTGAGCTACCTGTAGGGTAACCCACCTGAGTTACTATAGATTAACTCAACCGAGATAAATAAAAATAGCTAACCTGAGCTGCCTAAAACACGCTCATTTGAGCTAACTATGGCTGGTTCATTCGAGTTGTTTCATATTATATAATTTAGCCCTCCATTATCAAACGAGCTATTGCTCTTCGAGCTACATAGAATTTTTTGATGATGATGATAATATCAATATTAAAGAGATCTTCGCCAACCTAGGATCTTGGAGACATACCTTGTACAACGATCTTGTCTTTTCGTCTGTCTCATTGTCAGACGCTTCTAATTCCATATATTCAGCTTGCTTATCAGCCCTTCATCTTCATCAGATCCAATGGTAAACTCCTCATGACATTTCCTATAACGCTTGCCCATTTTGTTGTCTTAAAATTTTTTCGCACATTGAACTCTCTGTACTTTACAAAATATCGGCAAATTTTCTGCAAAATGATTTTCTCCTCACATTTTGACGACCCGTTTCTCTAGTTCCGAAAACAACATCACGATGTATTTGTTAAAATTTACTATAAAAGTTTGGCTTTCAGATTCTAGCAATTCTATTTTAATCTGACACTCATGTTTTAGTCAAACTATTTATATTTGCAAATTTATTTATTTATGCAAATCATAAATTTGTTTATCTCACATTGTAGATAGTATGGTTCATCGTGTCGAACATAAAGATCATACTATCGGTTTCTTGTAAGATGAATCTATTGTTCACAGTTAGACAGACGTTGAAACCCCTGTTGGAAAAAGACTGTAGTGTAGTTTTGTTCAGTTGGTCTTTGACTGATAAATTACACAATTACTTATGATAAGTATCGAAAGGACCACGTAAGGATTAGATTATAAGATTTATTGATCGTAATTATAATTTAGACATTCAGTAATTGATGCGTACTCTTAAGCCGTAATGTAATAAACAAGCATATATTTCATTACTTGTTTATTTAATTTACCAAGGGTGCTCCTATTTTATTAGGATGACATACTCAATATTTTGGTAAATGATAATATTTATATGATGTGCTGTTATAATTAGTTACGGTCACTAGTCCCATGTCCCAGTGCGCCGAGTTGATGATATCCCCGAAATGAGCTCATGAATGAATATTATGTCAAGCCCTGCACGCGGATGGTTTTTTGACACGATGATTAAGGAACTGAGTGGTACTAATTTCAGAACAATAAAGAACTCGATTTAATTTTGTTGTAAGTAATATAATTAATCGACGAACGTTATATCTGTAACATAGAGATGGTAAATCGATCAATTAGATTAATATTTATTAATTAAGCGATGGTTCATATATATTGAATAAATTGGATCTAAATGCAGAGAGCAATAATATTACTCTAGTGGAATGCCTTATTATTTGATTCTATGTTGGAACTAAAAATTAATTATTTTCCATTATTTTTTTCCCTAAGAAGAAGAATATTCCTTCTAGGATATCACCCTAGGGTTAGGAGATTTTGAAGTCTTCAAGGGTAATTAGGGTTAGAAGGAATAAGGCTTCTAGAAGGAAAATGATATGGAGGATGATTAGGTATCTTAAACTTAATAGGATAAGCCTATATT
>CACSLK010020742.1:15868239-15883420 GCA_902706635.1 Striga hermonthica | reverse complement strand
GTGGGTAGATTCGTCATGACCGGACGAAGTCATTTTTGAGTGAGTTCTTTTGAAGTAGAAACGTGAGAGAAAGATGAATTCAATGTGGAGTTCCATAAGATCAAAATATTGACACCAAATAACTTATGGTGCCCTCCTTCTAGCGCCAAACTGTTGATGGACAAATCTTATCAACGGTTAAAATATGATTTAATAAGAGTATGAAATAGAAAATGAGAAGAAAATAAGGTTTAAGTGAGTTTTATTATATAATTACGAGCTAGGCCTCAGGATTTGAGGTCGGCACATTTTATTACAAGATTCTATTACGAGATTTTATTACAAGATTTTAGAGAGAGAAAGTAGTTGTTGGAGAATTTAATAACCCAAAAGAAATGAGATGGTTTTCTATTTATAGTGTTATTGGATGTGGCACTGTTTTGGTACTGTTCACAGGTCTTGTCGTACGGTACTTCTATAGGTCAGGTCGGCGCTTTCCTGACAGATATTAAATACGATTTGAGATTTCTTCAATCATGGTCTGCCAAGCATTTAATGCACACATGGAGGGATTAAATTCTACCAGAACTTTTTGATGGGCTAGATACCCTGGGATAGTAGGTTAGGGCGGCTTGTCCCATCAGTCAATCATTAACTACCAAGTGGCAATTTTATATTACTTCTGAGCCCGACTCTCCTTTAGTCACCGGTCTCAAGGAATATCCAGCTCGAACATTCAGTACTTTCTGTTCTTTTAGATCCTAGGACTCCGTCTTCTAGTTCAGCACTCAATTAGGTCGGCATTCCCACATATAGAAAGAGATGCCAATCTCGGGGAATGCTCTGGGTGTCGTCGTGGCTGACTCTCGCCTTCTTCATCTCGGTACCCCGCTTCACCTCGTCACCTAGTCTGAATCGCGAGGTCGTCTTCTGCCGGTCTTCCACATGTGAATCGCAAGCCAGGGTCGGGCTTATCCGGATGTCAACACACACCTTTAAAGGTTGTGTACCAGCCTGATTTTTCCCAAATTTTTGTGTCATGGGAATCCTTTAAAATAAGGCAAGTATAACCATTTTTTTTTTCAATTTGTCTTATTCACACTATAAATCCTCCCAATTTCCGTATCAATCTTTGGCGCTTTTAAATTTTAAATTTTGTTTGTCGAAGGCTATTCGACAAATTATTTTGATAAGTAGATCATCAATATATTCACCACTCAATCCCCTCCCTCGCCCAAGTGTTTTAAATTGATCAAATTCCATTTATTTCCTTTTCTACACTCCATAGTTTTGGGAAAAATATCAAATCCTCCCCATATATTTATTTTCAATCTCTTAATTCCTTCTTATCACGCAAGAAAAGTTGGGACAATAGACTCACCACCATCCTCAACCTATCTTCGAGAGAAAAACCCTTTCATAACCCCATTGGCCACCACTCTTTCCAGCTGTAGCCGCTGCTCCACCGCCGGTGCCCACCCAAACCGCGTGCGACGTCCAACAGCGACTCCCTTTCCCAACTCGCGTGATTAAGCCCAGCCGCGAAGGAAGGCCCACTTCAGCTTTTCCACTCTCTGCCATCGTCGTATGTTGTTTTTCCTTTCTCATTCAGGCGAGTCTTCGTGCATCGGTGACCACCTGCCAATCACCTGTCGTTTCATGTCAAGTTGCGTCTCCTCGCCTCCACGAACCATCCTAGCCAATGGGTTGCCGCAGCAGCCACCGTCCACCTCGTCGATCATAAGCCAACGTCCGGAACTTTGTCCCTCGACCAACTTCTGTTCGCGCAGCCCTGCCGCAGCCCATCGTCGGCCAACCCTCCTTCGTGTGGCCATCCGAGCACCTGTCATGGGCCTCACAACCCACAATCACCGAACCGTTCGTTTTCATCCGTACAGCCTTGTTGCCGTTTAGAGCATCATTTGTTAGCTGATCTGTCCACCGTTGAACCGAACAGATTCTAAAACCCACTACGAGAGTTTAATTGTGCTCAGTTGTGAGAATTGAATCGACGTCGAGCGAGAGCTGCCCGAGGTCATTGGATTTAATTTTTCGAGATGCTGAGAAGGTCGAGCCCCATTTTGGACGAGGTTAAACGTCGAAAGATAGAGGAATTCGAGGAGTACCACCTACAACGTCTATTCCAGGCAGGTAAGGAAATTCAGGAGATGTGATATATGTATGCGTGTAAACCATGTAATCTATCGTTGGATGTGGTATCGAACTTCGATATGGTATCAGCCATCTTCGGATGCGGTCTCGACTGTCGATGGTGTCTATTGTGATAAAGTCTCCCTTTAACATGTTGTTGTGTGCGTTTATCGACTATCGGCATGTACTCCCATTGTTTTGTGCTGTTATTAACCTTCAGTGGCTTATATAGGTGTGCACATGAGTATTATATGATGATTAAGAGATGTAATATTATGATTGATTCATGTTTATGCGGCGACCAAATTGTCTGTTATTATTTGATTTATGTGCATAGTAGTGAGTAAGTGGTGTGCTTACTCCCATGACCCATTCCTCCCCATTTCAGGTTGAGGAAGTGGCTGGCATGGCGATAGAAGACGAGTGGTGGCTGGTCATTTATTTGCCTTATGATACGACTGTTTATGTTTCCACTTTATGATGAACTTGTTTTAGTAATTTTCAAACATGATTATGTTTTGAAACTCGATTATAAGATATTGAACATGATGATTATGTCGTTGGTTGTTATGATGATGATTATGTTATGATGAAACGATTGATAGCGCATGATGATTTGGATCATGAGATCCTAAATGATAAATTGGATAATAAATTGTCGTATGTTCATATATGACGTGAACTATAAATATATTAATGATGTTTTGTTTGGTATGATGATATGATGGGACAATGGAACTATGAGTAATATGTGAAATAATTTTGAGTAATGCCCTTTTTACGTTGTTAAAATGAAAATTTGTTCTTTGAAAAATTGATAAGGATTTATTTATATTTTTGAAAAAATGATTTTATTTTTTTAAAACATGGAAATCTCCTTAAAAATAAACAACGTTACAGTGTGGTATCAGAGCAGGTCTTCGTTTCTGTAGACTGCTAAAATATTTAAAGTTAGATTTTTTTTGAAAATTTTCGGAAGTTGTGAAAAATGACCACTCGTCTTCGTCGTGTCGCGCCAGCTCAAAGGTATGAAGTAGTAAAAATTTTGGGGTATCTGCCTGTTTGGATTTTTTATTTTGTGGCTTAGGAATACCCTCCCTATATATGGACTTGAATTCTAGTGGTATAGAGTTAAGTTCTGGATTTAGGAGTTCTTTGTTGTTAGTTTTTAGTATGGTGTTATGAGTTGAGTTCTGTTTACAACAATTCTCTCGCTATAAGTTTCTGTTTAGTATCTTCGAGCGAGGACTATTCACAAGCCATCCTGAAAAAGAAGGGTTTAAGGAACCAAAGAAGTCCTTAGGGTATGAGATTATTCGAAAGTCTGGAATGGTTATTGATATGACCATCAGATGCGTCTTAGAACCCAACCAATGAGGACCGGGAGAGGAGTCTAGGTATCACGTTCAAGTTGGCCGGGGTGTTTTGGGTATTTCAGGTAATTGTTCTGCTCCTATATAAAGGAGATGAGGTAATCCCAAACCCTAACTTTCACTCTCTCATTCATTTCTCAGTTGCTGCTCCAACTGAGCAGAGCTCACTTCATCATTCTCATACTAACTTGAGCGTCGGAGGCTCTTCATCGGAAACACCCCCGGTATTGAGTTTTTGCAGGTGTTCGCGGTGGTCTAGAAACGATTCAAAGGCGTTTCAAGCAGATCGAAGATCAAAACCATCGGTTCACTTCAGATCCAAAAGTAGACCCATCAGCTATGATGATGATTATGTTATGTTGAAACGATTGATATCGCATGATGATTTGGATCATGAGATCCTTATTGACAAATTGGATAATGAATTGTCGTATGTTCATATATGACGTGAACTGTAAATATGATGATGATGTTTGGTTTGGTATGATGATATATTGAGACACTGGAACTATTGAGTAACATGCGAAATGATTTTGAGTGATGTCCTTTTTACGTTGTTAAAATGAAAATTTGTTTTTAGGAAAATTGATAAAGATTGATTTATATTTTTGCAAAATTGATTTTTTTTTTTTAACTTGAAAATCTCTTTAAAGATAAATGGAGCATTACAAACATATTAAATCCTAATCCAACTCTCTTTAATATATTAGGCCCAATTCATTTTAATTCATTTATTCCAATAATATGCATTTATTTGGTGAGCAAGTCTTGGGTGGGAAAACATTTAATGCTCCCACCTACCAAACACTCACCAAACCCTAATTTCATATGCCTATATAAGACCCTCATCACTCATCCTCTTCATTTTTCCTCTCTTCTTCATTCTCCCGACACTATTTCAAAATGTCCTAAGTCCTAAAATACTACAAATAAATCCTAAGACTAAGCCTAGTATAAATTGATCCATCACCCGAGCACCAAACTGAGCCCTAGAAACAAGCCCTCACCCAAGCCACCCACGTTCCAGATCCGTGCCGCCCAGAGCCAGATCCAGACGAGTCGAGCCCATATCCGCACTCCTGCTCACCACTGCCGCCGGATCTAGCTAGCCACGCTCGCGACTAGCCCTTAGTATCTTCCAATTTCAATTTTGAGTTCATTTTAAGGTAAAATGGCTTGAACCCTAACTCCATTAGCTTGGACAAGAATTATAGTTTATTTCAAAAAATGAGAAAGCATGAGAAACGAGCAAATATAATTAGATCTAGATTTAAGTAACTTATAAGCTAGAAATTTGTATTTAATTGTGTGCTTGTCCAAAAATCGTATCCAACTCCATAGATCTTTTAAAATTATTTTGAAGCTTATGTTGAAATTTGATAAATTTTGGGGTTCGTTTGTTATGCGAACCAATTTTGTGGTTCTAGACCCGTTATGCCCAAATTTAGTTGATTGAGTTAGAGACCTTATCTTGTTGTGATATTTTAATAAAAAATCATATATATGTTGAATTTGTTGTGGTTAAAATTTTGTGATTTTTTTAGATCGTTTGATATGTTTTAAAAATTGAGACTTTAGCCTTGATTATTGGTATTTTTAGAAATTGTTTCGGTTGGGATTTAGCTGAAGTTGTTGGATGTAAATTCCTTACAAATCATGTTGAACTTAGGGTTAAAGTTTTGGCTCAAAATGAGTAAGGTTACTTAGATAACTGAAACCCTAGTTTCGCCCGTTTCTAAACACCGAGTAATATTTAGATCCGAGCACTATCGCCCGAACCCTAGTAGCTCAATAATGAATTTAGACAGTTATTAATGAATCCTTGGGTTGTCGGGATGTGGTTGGTCGGTTGGTGAGTTGCTGGCGAGACCATAACCGAGCCTTAGAAGACTGCTGAGGTCGTGTGCCTCGTAGTGAGCATAACCAGACCAACTCGCGTGCATTAGCACTTGTCTTCAACGCGTACCGATGTCCTACACATGTCCCACTCTCATCCAGTCGTTGCAGCCGAGCCACCAAGTGCGTCTCTGTGCACCAATTCCGATCGAGCCACGCCCCTTTGCTCTGCCCAACGCCCATGCGTTCATCCAACCTACCATCAACGTGCCATTTCTGTTAGCCGTGTCCCAAGCATGCCACTGAGTCAATGTCCGTGGCACTGTGTAAAGCTCATGCGTCGACGAAGCCGTATAAGTCGTGTTCGTGCGTGCCCGTGAGTTTTTACGCCGAACCCGAAGACAGTTGAGTCAAACTGCACATAGTCGACGAGCGACCACTTGGTTCTGAGCGAGCCGCCGGTCCCGTCTAGTCAAACCGGTCTGGTCAATCTGGACGGTTCGAGAAATTCCCAGTTCAACCGAAACAGTTTGGGCAATCCGGACAATTCGGGTGTTTTCAATTCGAAACATTGGTTTTAGCGTGAATCAAGAATTTAGTATTTTTTTTCGAAACAAGTCAGATATTAGCACCAGACTTATAAATATTTCAGAGAACTCTAGAAAGTCTCAAGACAGTAATTTTTCAAATTAGATCGTAATTTTCTAAAACGAGTATTAAATGATTTTTAAAACTGAGCGAGCAAACCTAGAAAGATCAGAGATTTTTTTCCAACAATATATTGCACATAAAATAAAAGAGTTCAATATTTACATGTGGGTAACCCCGAGACCACCGAGATGAAACTGAGAGCAACATTGCAAAGTGTGCTAAATCAACCGACCACCAAAAAGAGCTAGAATCTAGCCTAAAACTAAAACCATCTAGCTCTAAATCCACCACACTAACGAAAATGACAAACACAGTAGAGAAAACAACCTAACTAACAAGGAAGAAAAGGACTAACACAACACCAGAACTAAGAGAAAACACAACAGAGCAAAATCCAGACTATAATTACATAAAACAAACCAAATAGATTAAAGCACATTACAGAATTCTTGCCACTCAAGGAGGGCTCGAATGGCAATAACTCTTTCTGGCACAAGCTCTTGACTGAATATCCACAGGTTCCTCGATCTCCACAACCATCAAATGATATAAGTTGAGAGTTGTATTCTTGACTCTGAGTTTTCTGTTTTCTTGGTTGAGCACACTTAGCCACCACCAACTCTTGAAGTTTTAATTTTCAATTCTGATTCCATCCCATTGCAAAGGTGAAAACTTCCAAACTTGTTGTGCTCTGGTGCAACTAAGTAGAATATGGTCTCTTCAGTCTCACCACAGTTCCTAAGATTCACACTCACTGGTATGGTACTTGTGAAGCATTTCTAGATAAAATGCTTAAGTGTGCCCTTGACATTGAGTTTCCAGCTCCATTGTCTCACAGAAATATCAAGTTTTCCAGTGCTACTTCCATCTTCCAAGTCCAGGGTTCTCAGTTTCCTATCCATCAAGTGAGAGTAGGAAGCAGCTACTGAGAAGACTCCTTTAGAATCAAACTTGTGGTGCTCTTGAGTAGGAAAGATCAGCGATTAAGATTTGAGTTTTCAGTTTGAGCTAAGTACTTAGAACTTATATTGTGCTTAAATATTTTGTAGCTTGCGGGGAGTCGAGCCTCCGACAGTTTCCATCCATTCAGCACTTGCATTTCAACATATCAGGTAGGACCTTGTAATGGATGCTACATTTTCTATAGTCGTATTATCCTGACTGAGGATGTATGTAAGAGTTAGTTTGCCTAAAAAAAATGCAATAACCTAGTGGATAGGTCCTCTTAGCTAAGTGATCCAAATGCTAGTTAAGTTGAGATAAGAACTTTAGTAGAACTTTGAGTTAAGTGAATTAGAACTTTAGTACAACTTCACGTTAAGTTGTAATTTTAGATGTTCTTAGAATATTTCTTCCCCAATGGGCATTGACCTAGAGACAGATTTCCTGATAGCCAAGTGTTTCGAACTCTAGACAGAATCAAGGACTCTAGTACAACTCTGGGTTAAGTTCCAACATAGAAGTGCATAAGAGTTAGTTTTGCCTAAACGTAAGTAATGCCTTACAAATTATGTCCTATAGTTGGATCTTGCAAACGTGAAGGCAAAGTGTCATTCTCGTCAGTTAAGCAGCAGTTATAGACAGTCATTTGAGCAGCAATTATAGACAGTCAGTTGAACAACAGTTATAGACATTCAGTTAAGCAACAATTATAGACAGTCAGTTGAATAGCAGTTATAGACTATCAGTTTAGCAACAGTTATAGACATATGTCGTAATAGCCCGAGAGTTCCAAGTCGAGACATATATCGTACCTGTCGAGCTCTTCCGAATGCAGTAGCATATTTGTTTCCCAGTAGTTTTTGTATTCATCGTCTAAATTGTCCATCTTGCAGTGTGTGTGACTTGTGGAGAGAGAGAGAGAGAGAGAGAGAGAGACTATTAGTTAATTTCCCACTTAGGCAAGCATCAAAGATAGTATGGGGTTGGTTTTTATAGGTGATATGTACTAATATTGTGGTTATTTGTGGTCTATGAAACAATGAAACTATGTGATGTCAGTGAAAACATGTATCCCATAATTTTAATTATGGCTCTCTGTTTGGTCGTTTGATCATTGGGACATGATTATGTTGAGGCTTACTTTTGTTTAATGTTTTCACATGTTGAATGTGTTATATATACTCTTATGTACTACAACTGTACTAGTTAGACCTAAAACTTTTCAAGACGAATATTTTAGATTAGTTTTTGGGAGAGGAAAATTTGGGAGGGGGATATCATCAAATCAATGATTCTTAGTACGGGAATATCATCGATCTCCTGCGCGGGCATAAAAAACTAAAAGGAAAAAAGGGGTATGGCTATATACAACATATAAGATACATTTATGTTCTAGAGGAAATTACATCGTGCACCATAAATATAATTTTTTATTACATAAATAATGTCCCTTTATAAACATTAGCATATTGACTAAATCTATAGATTTATTTGTAAAAATACCTAAATCAAAATTCTGCGTGATTAATGGTGAGATCTTATCACCTTCCAAATAATTCTCCCTCATTCTCTTCCACCATGAAATCGGTCTCGTCTCTCTCAAGCAGCAACCCTATTTATTTTTTCATATTTAAACCAACTGCTACCCTCGATTGGGGAATTTTCGAAACTCTGCAAATCAGCCCCGAGCATCCGGCGGCTAGTCAACGACCGAAGCTCCAATCTCATGGCAACCACGTCGTCCGACCACGGGCAGCGAGCCGTGACCTTGAGCCACCAGATTTCTGACGAGCGCCGCGACTGGAGAACCACTATTTGTCGGTTGAAGAGGTGTTTGTGTAGGGTGGTGGTGGCGGGTGGCGGCTGAGAAGTTCATGACCGGGTAAGAGCCGGATCGAAGATCAACTGGCCGAAGCTCCAGTTTTTTTAGAATATTTTTCGTTCATTTTGTTGTGTTGTGGATATGTTGTGTATATATACAATATATTTTTCAGTATGTTCTCGTAACCACAATCGACAATCTAATGTGTATTCTGTATATATTATGTATATAATGACAAAATTGATTTATCTTTTGTATATCTGTTGTGTATGTCGTGTATATGTGTATATCTTCTGTATATAAGTCTGATCGTGTATTTTAAGTAATGTCTTTCGAACAACTCAAAATAGGTAGTATATAACATGATTATGTTATGTATATATGCATGAATGATATACTTAGAGTATACCAGGCTACAACTCTATAGGTGTTTCAAAATTGTATATGTGATGTATATATATTGTATATATTCTTATAGAACACTACTAACTTTTTAAATATCAACAAAATAAAACATATACGTTTAATATACGGTATCAAAACAATGCATTATAAAAAAATAAACAAAATAAATGTCAACAAGTAAAAAAGTACGTGTTTTTCTAGTTTTAGTACCAGAAATGCCAAAAAAAAAAAAGAAAAAAAAACTCACTGGAGTTCTACAAGTACAGCGTTCCAGATAAAATCCGAACAAAAAAACGACAGGTTGATCGAGATCATAAATCAAAATTTTATTTCCTTTTTTATGTGTTTCTCCTAATGTTACACGAACTGATACACGAACGCAGCCCACGGGCCTGCATCTAAGGCCCTACAAAACTTTACAAAAAAAAATAATGCATATTCCACCCAATAAAATATAGCCCTGTTAATTTCCTCTAGAAAAAGGCATCAACTGAGGAAAAAGTGACTTGTGTTGTGTATGTGGTATTAATGTCGTCTGCAAATCATCAAAAATTATGTCGCCTGCCGAAGCATCTTCTGGAGTTGGATCAATTGCTGCTGCTGATCCGGCGGCAGGGAACTAAGCTGCTGTGGCGTTAGGCTCAGAACTTGCTCAAGCAAGGCTGGGTCAACATCGGCCGGGAGTTGTAACTGTAAAGACGATGAAGAAAATTATTCGTAACTTAGTAATAAAAGGGAATCCAAAAGTTTTTAAGAGGTGGGCTTATCTCAAAACTAAACGTACCCCCAAATAGTTGACTTTACCAAAAAATATCACAAAAATCATTGTCCTTTCCAGTATTGCGGTTTTGCTTCATACCACATATGCAGAAGTTATATTCTACAAAGTTTTTCTTTTTCATTATTGTGATCCATTCCAACATCAGTATTCAATTACTTGAATAATTTGCACTATGTGGACCAAGTTCCCAAGAAGTGACTTAGAAACATATTCTTATGTGGAAACCAATTACCTGTGTGGCTTGCTTCTCAGAGTTTGGAGTCTCTTCTGCTCTCGGGACTTGTCTTCTGGGTACACTGGAAGAAGGGAATGGTGTGATTATGTTTACAGAATGTGAAGAAGGGACGGCTTGTCCACCATTCAATTTGACCAACTTTGATGCACTATCAACTTGGTCTATGGTGTCACCAACTCGTGAAGGTCCAATGACATTCGAAGCACGTCGTTTCAGATCCATATTTTCATGCATGGTGAACGGCATTGAGGGGCTAGGTTGCTATCAGGGCAAAAAAGAAATGACAATATGAAGGGGGAAAAAAAATACAATTCGTGTACAGATTGAGCAAGAGTCCCTAATTAACTACCCTAATCTACCTTAATCAACTACGCCGAACAAAATCAAACACAATTTTGATTCATCTATCATCTCCAAAACACTAATTAATGGATGCTATGAGTCATCAAAACACTAATTAATGGATGCTATGAGTCATCATGCAGCCCCCATGGAGCCATAATTGCTTTGGATTTGAAGAAAAGGTTCAGCAAGAAGCAGAAATAAAGATAAGTGAACATAAGTTGTCATAATTGCTATCGTGAAAGAGATCATTATTGTCATTTTTTTTTCTATTGTTTAATGTTTTAACGTGAAAATAAATTTTGGCACCTGAAAGCCTGCAGCCTGCAACTGTGGACTTGCAAGCAGAGAAGGATGTGGGGCTGCATTCTGAGGCAGTAACACTTGGTTCTGGACCAATGGTGGACGTAGAATTTGAGGTTGTGTTGGAAACTGCTGAATTGAAGTATACAGGTTTGGTACACCAGTCAAAACTCGATTTTCCTGGGTGTAAGGCAGCAAAACCGACTGAATTTTGTTCTGGGGAAGTGGAGGAAGTCCAGGAAGAGTTTGTCCACTTTGCACGAGAGGCTGAAGTGGTTGTGTAGAGGATTGCCGGATATTGGGCATCTGCAACTGCATAGCAGTAGATGGATGAGCTTTATTACGAAAATTATTTCCATGAAAGGTGGGAAATCTCTGAATAAACATGACAAACCATTTGAGGGGACACCATCCCAAGCATAATCTGGGCCTGCATTTAAAGTTTGATTAAAGTGACGTCAATCCAGCCATAATGCAGTCAAAATGAGGAATAAACGAAGAAAAGTAATGAAACCTATCAGGAATGGATATTGTAAACAAATATGCAGAATATATTATTTAGGAGTATTGATTTTAGTTTTTATAACTCATAACCAAAGACAATGGCAGTTAGAAGCCAATATTAACCTGGAAAAGAGCTTTAGGCAAATTTGGGATGGCAAGTAAGAGCTGCCGTGCCTGTTCCTTATTTTGTGTAGCCATTACCTGTCAACGTCATATATACAACAAAGAGCGATAAGACACCAAACACGTTCATTTGTCACACGTAATAGCACTTACGTCATATTTGTTGGAGCCATTTATATATTTCTCATCGACTTTAATTGTATATCTATAGGGTTACAGTGTTGGGTTCAACTAACCTTCATTGCAGACATAACCTCTATCAGCTGACTCCTTGACAATTTGGCCAAATGACGAGTCAAAGGATCAGCTCCCAACATGGGCTGACTTTGAAGTCCAATCTGATTTTGTCCAGATCCAAGAGCTCCTGCCATAACCGTTGCAGCAGCAACAGCAACTGAGTCCCCCATTGGCTGGTGAAGACTTGATTGTCCAGCTGGACCCCCCAACTGTTTTAAAGCATCTGCAGCATAGTCTTTGTTAAATGCCCAACACTTCAAATCCCAATCAGAACATGAGTAACTTGGGAAATTTTTCATCTTCATTCAGAAAAGATGCGACACAAAAGGATTTCAATGATTTCACTTACCAACATTTGAGGGAGCACCAGGACCACCACGGCCCTGCAAGAAAAAGAACTACCATCAAATGCTTTGTCTATATGAGACACTACCGGCACTCAGTACATTTGTATTAGTATTCGACATTACTACTAAGAATATATATAACATGGCTACGTTGATAAAACTCGCATAATGACATGGATTAGTAAGTGATTTTACCTGTTCACGATTCCGTTCAGCATTCTTGTCATTCTCAGCAAAGTCAACTCTTAGCTGTCGACCATTTATCTCATAACCCTGAAGATTACGACGAGCACTTAGAGCAGTCTCTTCATCCTTGTACTCACAAAACCCATAACCTTTTGGTTTTCCAGTATCTCTATCAATAACTAATCTGAGATGGCCAACAACGATAATTTGAACCAGAAGATTTTACACTCAAGGAAAGATCTCAACAACTATTTATTGCCAAAAATGGTTTACTGAAAATGTTTTACAGTCAAGTTGCTGTCACTGAACCCTTCTTCCTATAGAAATTTGCACAAAGCTCTCACAGACTAGTGAACAAAGCTTAGAGTGTGTTCGGTAAGAACCATAAGCTAGCTTATTTGATTAGCTTATTCAAATAAGTTTGGTTTGGTAGAACGAGTTTTTCTAAAAAAACTCGAGCTTATCTCATAAGCTTATTTGGGTAGTCTTTCAAATAAGCCCGTTGAAGCTGGTTTGAGCTATTATAACCACAACTTTAGTACTTCTACCATATCAGCTAGCTTTTCATCCATCAGCCCCAATCTATCAGCTATAAGCTCGAAAATTCACTTATAAGCTATAGCTAGTTTTACCAAACATAGCCTTAGAAGAGTAACAAAAAAAATGCAAATATGTTCCTATCATGCATAATGTAAATGTATGAATCTAGTTACACTAGAAAATTGCTACACAAACAGGTTCCATTCACCCAAATTAAACAATTTATACATCTGCAAAGCACTGACAAATTACATCAGCGTCCGTCCAACAACCTGATTCTTCTCACTTTCCTACATTGCCTTACAGGACATTATTACTTAATTCCCTACATGAACTTTTCAGATATCCTTATTTCAATCTAACAACATAAATTCCGATGATCACATCTAGAAAATGAATAGATTCTTACAGGCTTGCAGACACAAGATGACTTAGTGAAGACTTAATTCAAACAATATCTTAAGAACGACATCAAATAGCCAAAACCACGCCATATGGCACCAAATTACTACTTTGTTACTTTCTGTACACAAGAAAGCCAGTTAAAAAAATGTAATGTAAATGGTAGTAGTCCATTGAACATTAAGTGAGCACACTATCTATACTTTTACAGGATGGAATATCAGATGCATTTGCCTACAGAGAGAATTCACACATCCAATCAGCTCTATGGTTTAGTACTACTACAGTTCCTCTGAACTCTGATAGAGGAAGAAAAACATAAGGAATAAGAACTTACCTAAAGGAAACAACCGGCCCAACCTCCTCGCATATTTGAACAAGTTGTTCTTCAGTAGCATCATAGGGTATATTACCAACTGTTAGACAGATACCGCCTTTTAGTAATTAAAATCACAACTTTTAAACCCTACCTCAATAACAACAGTCAACAACATAAGTATAGCCTGATTTCACAAGATATTGGGATTTTGAATCTTAAAAACCAAATCTAAGGCACTAATCCAAGCTTAGATTAGTTAAAAAACAAATCTAGGTACAGCGTCATGGGGGTATATTCCCAACTAATACACATACACCAACATAGATTAGTTAAAATCATAACTTTTAACCAATAGCTCAATAACAACGGCATAATTAAAGCCTGATTTCACATGAAAATGGATTTTTGAGTCTTAAAAACTAAATCTAAGGTACTACTTATTCACCATTAGTTATAAAATAATACAGTTCGAGAGCAAAGACAATCACATACCAAAAACACAACGATGCTGGGACTGAGGATTGCCCGCCATCAAAGGACTTGATTTCTAATAAAATCAACAAAAAACTAAACGTGAAACCATCATTGTGATTCAATGTCGTGCTCTTCTATTTCTTCACAAAAATCCTTCCAACAACTTCGCCGTGCCAGCGATGACTCGAACTAGCTTATGACCTCTCTTTATACCATCTCAGCTATTCATAAAGTAACAAATCACGCAAAACATACAAGCACGCAAAATTAATAACAAAATTGAAAGGTGGCCTTATGATCAAGACCTACTGATAGCCAGTTTAACATAATCTGAACCTTTCTCATTACAGAATCAAGATTTTTAATGAAATTGGGCACTTAATTTAACAGACATAAAAACCCTAATCCTTCAAATTATAAAATTTCGGCACCCACCTGAACATGACTAGGCCAAGCGGACTAACTAATACTCGACGTTTGGATTCTTGTAGCACAGTCGTGACTCAAGGTGTCCTCCCTTTCAGACGGCGGCGGGCGGCGATGCTAGACAAGTAAAAGCCGATCCCGAACAAAAAACAATGTGGAACAGGGGCAAAAAAACACAGGGGACAAAAAAAATCAAAATAAGTTAGATGTATAGAGAGAGTGAAAAGAAAGTTGCGGCCGGTGAAAATCCGGCAACAGCCAAGGTGGCGACTTGGGGAAGAAGAAGAAAGAAGAAGAAAGTAGGTTGTTGGAGAAAATACACAGTAATTTATTGTTTTTTAATAATTAAATTGAATTGTGGCAAAAAGTTGGACCTAATTTTTTTCATAAATTCGGAATAAGATGAAAATCTAGGGATTTTATTTGGCCTGCGGATAGCGGATAGCGGATTGTATTATCGGATAGTGGATAGCGGATAGCGGATTATATTAGCTGATTTGACTAGTGAATTGCATTAGCGGTTTTTATTTATAACTTCTTTAAAAATCCCATTGCCCGACTCAACTTCCATGTGAATCCCACCCAAAATTTCTTTTCATTTTATCCCTATCCCTATTCAACTTTCATTAAAATCTATCTAATTAAAATAAATCACAAAGAAATTTAATTGTGACATCATCTTACTACAATATCTATTTTATTATTTTTGTTTACCTAAAAATCTAATCTTCCTCATTTTTCTTTTCACATTCTCCCGTCTCCTGCTTTTTCTTCTTCATCTCGCCAGCCACTCTTATTTTTTT
>CACSLK010020742.1:15817261-15835087 GCA_902706635.1 Striga hermonthica | reverse complement strand
CGAATGCATCATAGAATATGATATCAGCCGAGCTGCCACTATCCACCAACACTCTTTTGACCCCATAATTCCCAATCGTAAGTGTAACGACCGTGGGATCATCATGAGGAGTTAGAATGTTACCTGTATCTTCCTCTGTAAAGGTTATTTGTGTCTCCCTACGAGCCCTTTTCTCTTGCGGCTCACTTGTTCGAGGTTGCCTTGCATATGCTTTACGAGAAGAATTGCTTTCTCCGCAGGATGGTCCTCCGGCGATGACAGCTATGACCCCAGCAACTTGAGTGTTGTCCCTCCTCTGACTTCGGGCCCTAAGATTACCCCTCATAGGACTACGACTTCGATCTTTTGAGCGTCTTTGCTGAGGTTGAGGGCTGCTTCTGTCTTTTCCCACAAATTTGTTAAGGTATCCTCTGCGTATCGAGTCCTCAATCTCGTTTTTCAGGGTCTCACAGTCCTCGGTATCGTGACCATGGTCTCTGTGAAAACGACAATACTTGTCCCGACTTCTTTTGTTTGTCGGGGTTCTCATCTTGGTTGGCCATCTGACATAGTCCTTATCTCGAATATACATCAAGATTTCATTCTTTGTAGCACGCAAAGGAGTATAGCTTTCAAACCTCGGGAGATTGGACCGATTCTTCGATGAGTTGGTCGTGACAGACAGCCTATCCCATACTTTTTTCCTCTTTCCGCCATTATCGTCACTAGAGTCCCTCATCCTCTTTCTGTCAGAGTTCTCACGCTCATCATCCGCTCTGGACATCTCCTCAGCGTTGATGTACTTTTCAACCCTACTGAAGAGATCAGGGAGGGATAGAGGTGGTTTTTTCGCCAAAGAGAAAGCAAACCGTGAAGACTTTTGAACCCCATTCATGAGTGCGGCTAAGGCCATGGACTGGTCCAAGTCCTCAATCTCTAATGCCTCTCCATTGAAACGTTGGATAAACTCCCTTAGCGTTTCATTCGACCCCTGACGAACGCCCATAAGATGGTCTGACGCTTTCTTGTACCATTTGCTGCTAACAAAGTGGTTGAGAAATTTTTGTGCCAATTGTTTGAAAGTATGGATAGAGGCCGCTGGCAGTGAAGAGAACCAAACCCTGGCGCTCTTTCTTAGTGTGGCTGAGAACGCTCGACATTTGATGGCGTCGGTCTCCCCATGAAGCATCATGAGAGCTTGGAAATTCTCAAGGTGGTCACGGGGGTACAAAGTTCCATCATAATTCTCCATCTGAGGCATCTTGAAGCTAGAGGGAATTTCCTCTTTCATGATGCTATCAACAAAAGGGGACTCGGTGGGTGAGAAAATATCCGACGTCGGCTTTCTGACTTCTTTCCACACCACTCCGAGCCTTTCATTCATCTCCTCAAGCTTTTGCTTAAGGTCGCCATCCTCAAGTGTGAAATTTCTTCTCCCGAGGTCTCTTTTGGATCTGACCGCGGTCTCATCGTTGGGGGCTTTAGAACCTTCGCCATGGCTAGTTTCTCGATCCTTTCGACCTAGGGATGCTTCTTTTTCCATCATACCCTTCATCAGGGTCTTCAAGGAGTTCTTTTTCCACCCTCTGCAGTCGTTCGGCCTCGGTCTCCGAGGTCGTCGGATTTTCTGAACTTTGGCCTTGGCTATGGTTAGCCTGAGAGTTTAATTCACTTTCTTGGTATTGATCATGTCGTGAGACGACTCGCGTCCCTTGACTGGTTTCACCTTTCTTCCGTATCGCCATGAATCCTCTTCCTAAGTCGTCGGTCCCACAGACGGCGCCAATTGATGACACAAGAATTACCTGACGTTAGTCAGAGGACATATGGCGACGATTGATGCTCCGACGTCTTCCTGAATTCGTCTCCTTTGCTCCGACGCCTAAAAAATAGAACCCCGGGGTTGTCCCCAGGGGTAGATCCTCCGATGCTTAAGTTAGAATTGGTTTTAGGTTTTCTGAGGTGGTGGCTGCGGAATGAATAGAAGAGAGAGTTTGGAGAGTTCAGAATGTCCCTTACCTTGACCTAGGTCGTCCTTTTATAGGAGTCAGACGACCTAGGTCTCCCTTCTGCAGGCGGAGGGCTCCCTGGCCCATAAGCTTCGTGGGCTGATTTCAGACTTTGGGCCAAAGTAAAGCTCCTCTGGACCTTGGGCCTATAGTAATTCTCCTCAGGACATTGGGCCCAGAGTAAAGCTCTTTGGGACCTTGGGCCTGAATTGGGGTTGGGCTTCAGCCTTAATCCTGGACTCTAACAGTCCTCGGATCACACGTGTCTTCATCCTCTCGAGCCATGTGTCGTATAATAAATGTATATTTTTTCCCTTATCAGGCTATATCCTCAACAACATTATTCTCTTTAGTGAACTTTCTTTTGGATGTGGCAGGCCCAATGACAATCTCGGCCTTTTCTTTAGAATTTCCGGCGGTGGCTTTGGATGCAAGTGGTGCCGTGACCTCCTATTTCTTGGGGTTCGAATCGTCGAGGTCTTCCGAGTTGTCGAGGAGGAGACGTCGATATGTGGTCCTCTTCTTGTTCTTTGTCATTTTCGGTCGCCAAATGAAATAATTCCAAGCACGGCGGTTTGGAGCTAGGCGCGAGCAAGAAGAACCTCCACGGCCTTGGGCGATATTAACATAGATTTGGTCGGAATATATAGGCGATAATGGTGTAGGATTCGGATGAAATACACAAAATCAAGAGGTGAAAGATCAAGATTCAAAGGCCCTAGAACACAAGATTGTTTCTAGTGAGAGAAACTCTCCCTTCTCTCTAACCTTTTTCTTTTAATGAATTTATTACTGATATATGGTGTATTTGTATCATATCCTAATTCATTAATTTTGTAACTAGTTCTATTATTTATAAAAATTTGTATTATTTAATTATGAACGCAGGGAAATCATATCAAAAGGAGAATCGGAGTTGGTAATGCAAGATAAATCGATCGATTCTTGGAGATTTTCCATCAAATGAGAGGGGTAGATATTCACTGGCGTCGCTGATGAATTTCGAAAGGTTGTTAAAACCTACACGATTGCAAACAGGCGTTCTTTTAAGCACCGAAAAAATGAATAACGGAAGGTCATTGTTTGTTGTAGTGATGAGGGTTGTCAATCGAGAATATATGCCTCAAAATACAAAGATGATCAGGTCGTTGCCAGCCGGAAGAGCAATTTAGTCCATACTTGTGGAGTGTCCAATCTTCAGACAAGGGGGCATCCGAAATCAGACTCTCATTGGGTCTCAAACACAATTGAGGACAAATTGAGATATGAACCGAGCTACAGGCCATACAAGATATTGAAAGATCTTCATAGGGAATATGGCTTGGAGTTGCCTTACAAAAAGGCATGGTTAAGGAAGGATATTGCCATGCAAGATATTCATGGAGCAGACAAGGGCTCTTATGATAGATTGAGATGGTATTGTACTACAGTGCGTGAGACAAACCCGGGAAGCATTGCGAATTGTGAGATAGACCCTGTCTAGAATAAGTTTCGATGACTGCTCATTTGCTTTCATGCTTGCGTTATTGGTACCAGTTGTCGACCATTGATATTTTTGCATGGCACTCACATAAAAAATAAATACAAAGGCGTTTTGCTTAGTGTTGTGAGTAAGGATGCCAATGATGATTTGTTCACTTTAGCATTTCCCATGGTCGATGCCGAGACCGATGAAAATTGGGAGTGGTTTTGCTTGAAGCTGAATAGTACTTTTCTTACCTCGCGCTTACTTGTTTCTAGAAGTTCACGTTTTTTACGGACCGACACAACGGGCTACTTAAAGCCATCCCTATGGTTTTTCCTTGCAGCCATCATGCTTATTGTTTGAGACACTTAGTCGACAACTTTAAGACGCATGTAAAAATTTTAATTATTCTGTTTATATTTATATTGAATTTATCACTAATCTATATATATAATTACTAGCTAATAGCATTTAAGAAAAACCTATTTAATAAAACCTCTAAAAAATTTCCTCCATTTTCGGTTACAAAATTTATCATTAATGTTAATTACTTCTCACATTAATACATCCTACTGAGTGTAATTATGTATTTTTCTATTATATTATATAAGAATTAATGCTAATACCAACTAATAATAATTCACAATAAATATAAATTGCATAATTATAAACAATTGTTTCAGGTTACTTATTTTAACATCAATATTATCTTTTCTTTTGTATCTCGTTAAAAAATTTCTTTTAAAAATAATTAGTAAATTGTTTTAATAGCATGGTCAAACAACTTTAGAATCTTATAAACAATTATTTTTGTAATAATAATAATAATAGTAATAATAATAATAATAATAACAACAACAACAACAATAGTAGTAATAATAATAATAATAATAATAATAATAATAATAATAATAATAATAATAATAATAATAATAATAATAATAATAATAATATTAATAATAATAATCAAACTGCTATTACCTAATGATAATAAACAATTGTTCAAAATAATAAACAATCATTAATATATTTTTCTAAATGGGTAAATTTTAAAAACGTAATATGTTCATTATCTAAAATTTTAATATTAAATTTTTAAATATTACTTATAATATTTTATGTACATCTGTGCATGTGCACATGATATTTACTAGTTATTCATAATAAAAAAAATTTTATTATGTTTATATAAATTATATTCTATTCATAATATTCTGTTAGCGATGCTTAGTAGTTTTGTGTACATTTTGTTTACATTCTTTTCTGTTTATTAGTGTACATTTTGTTTACATTCTTTTCTGTTTATTGTGTACATTCTGTTTATATTCTGTTTATCATTATTTGTATTATAAAATTTGTTTATTTTGTTTATTTCATTAGTGCTATGTTGTCATTATCATTATTATCATGCTATGTACATTTTGTTTATACATTCTGTTAGGTTTTTTATTTTTATAAATTCTGTTTATTTTCATTATAAAGCAGGTATTATTATTATTATTATTATTATTATTATTATTATTATTATTATTATTATTATTATTATTATTATTATTATTATTATTATTATTTTGTAGGTTTTGAGGAGCTACCCACTTCATAATAAAAAAATTGGTCCTCGATTTTTAAGAAAATTGCGCATGCTCCTACGAGGCAATAATTTGATATGCATATAAATAATATATTGACTAATATGTCTTTTGCTATAAACTTCCTTAAGGAGTCTAACCCAGTGGTGGATTTAGACAGGGGCCCGTAGGGCACGGGCCCCTGTAGATTTTTTTCAACAATATAGTATGTATATGTTATATGTACATATGTATTATTATTTTGACATAAAAAATACATTTTATTAATTATAATATAATGTTATTTTGATATATATATATATATATAAAATAAATGTTTAGAATTATTTAACCTTCAATAGTATGTTATTTTTCAAGTTGTAGAATTTACGCTTATGATGTACTTAATTTCTTGTTTATTTCCGTTTTCCTCACAAAATACATAAATGTATATACCATGTAGAGATTGAATCAATAGCATTCATATTCTTTAAACGGGGATGTGAAACTCAATATTTAATCTTTTTATTTTTTTAATTGGTTAACTATTAATATTGATTTGACCGTTGATATCCGGTGTTGACGGTTGATCGTCGAGGTTGACTGTTTACCGAAGGTTGTGCCCCCATTGTCATATAAGTCTGCGTTCGCCCCTGGTCTAACCCAAGTTGTTGGGCAATTCTTTATTTCTTGGAGACCGTTGGGGGATGATCAATAATAATCATGCCGAATGTTGGAATAAATGAGTGAAGTCGACACGATTTATGCCTATCGTAGCCATGGTGGATCACATAAGGAAACAACATCATAAAACTGGTACTATCTTACTCTATGACTGCTACCATTATTTTTCAACCCGGACCGGCCCGCCGGGTCGACCCGGGACCCGGCCGACACGGAGCCGGAACTGGTCCGGGTGGGCTATTTGGACTGGGTAACAATGGACCCGGTCAAATCCGGTCAAAACCCGGCCAACCCGGCCTTGACCCGGTCGACCCGAGTCATTGACTCGGGCGGGTCAACTGGGTTGACCCGGTCCCTATATATATATTTTTTTTATTTTCATTTTATATTTTTTATATAAAAAATAAAAACTATGTAAATATGTTGATATAGTAAATATTTATTGTGTGTTACTATTCTTTTAACATTTTGATGTAGAAATTTCATATACAAAATATTTATTTTTGTTACTTTTATGTATATTTATGTCAAAAATACTATATATATAATTTTAAAAATTTTAAAATTAATTATCCGGTTCAGCAATTGACCCGGTGACCCGGAGACCTATCCGGGATGATTTCCAGGTCGAGTTTAAGAACTATGACTAGTACTACTTTTTGTAAATGTTGCCCACAATTGAAATAATCTATTTTGGTTGACAAAACTAGATACTAATTGATCAATAACAGGTATTTCATAGAAGAAACATTGGTATTATTTGTGTTAAAATTGGTACTGTTTTATAAAAGTCATTATTTTTTTTTCATCGGAGCTGGTACTGAAGACCCGATATCTTTTACTAGAACAACATAATATCGTTACTATCTTACTCTAGGTCTCGTAATAATTTTGAAAATGTTGACCAAAATTGAAGTAATCTATTTTTTGTTCTTTCTACAAAGCAGGTATTAATTGATCAATAACTTGTACTGCATAGAAGAAGAAGTGGTATTATTTGTGGTAAAACTGGTAGTGTTCTATAAACCATGTTCTTGGAAATCCACATATTCTACAAACCATCATAAACATAAGTCTAACATAAGCCATCATCCAAACAATCTACACCTATTGTTCAAAACCATCCGACAAGCCAAACATCATCCAAACAGCCTACAACTATTGTTCAAAGCCATCAGACAAGCCAAATATCCACAGACAAATTGTTCACAAACACCAGATAGACATATTGTCCAAAGCATAATCCAAACATCATCCAAATAGTCAACATGAAGGAGGATTTCTGGATTTGAAATGATGTTTGTAGGGAACTCATGCTAATTCTCTTGCTGAAGAGCTGTAATTCTCTCGCCGGAGAGCTACCATTCTTCTCTCAAAGGAGAGTGTTATTCTGTCGGAGGAGGGGTCTTTATTTATCATTCTTTCAGAAGGTACCCTCAGGTTTTGCTATTTACCCTTTCTGTAGGCGTCGTGTTCTAGTTTGGTGCAGGTAGGGCTTTTCTGCTCTGCTCTACTCTTTCCTCATGGATCTCCCAGAGGACCTATCGGGGTGGTTCCTATCAGTCTCATTATCAGCTAAAGAATCAGGTATCATTAATTTGGGCAAAACGGATGTCAAGACCAGTGAGGTGGAATGTGATAAAAGCTTATTTGGGAAAATTATGGGGAACAAACGGGCTAGTCTGGTGGGCATCAGGAAAGCTATGGGATTTATTTAAAAAACTCTGTGCTCCTTTGAGGTCAGAGAATTAGATACCAACTTCTTTCAATTTATTTTTGAAAGCAAAGATGATCTCAAGAAAGTAGATGATGGTACTAATTGGATCTTTGAAAACCAATATCTAATTCTTCAAGAATGGAAACGGGGAATGAAAGCCACTCATGAAGGTTTCAATGAACTACGGATGTGGGTGCAAGTACACAATATACCCTTGAATTGGATGACCACTGAGGTCGGTCTTAAGGTAGGGATGATGTTAAAAAATGTTTTGAATGCCATAGTAGTTAAGGCATCATGATAAGGGGGTAGATTCATCAAGCTGCTTGTGGTTGTTAATATGAAAGAAGCCCTCCATCGGTGTGCTAATATTAGATTGGGCGACCAACTAGTCACAGTTGTCTTTAAATATGAAACACTAGTTAACTTGTGTTTTTACTGTGGACTACTGGGTCACATTGAAAAGGCTTGTCTCTCTAGAATTGAAGACATTGCCAACAAAGATTTCAAAGGGGCACAATTTGGAGATTGGATGAAAGATACAACTCTTAATCCAAAGAGTAATTGGTATAATTATGCTTCTTCTTTTGAACACACTAAAACTACTCCATCCTACCCCACTGAGGTTCAACCAGAGGTAGGGAATTCAGCCACCATGTAAAAATCCCCTACCATTCAATCTGAGCTCGCACAAGAAAAAAAGGTCAGATCAACCTTCTCTCCATAAGGCCATGGTCCAACACAACAGCAGCATGGCCACTAACATGGAAGA
This sequence comes from Striga hermonthica, assembly GCA_902706635.1. Classification (NCBI taxonomy): domain Eukaryota; kingdom Viridiplantae; phylum Streptophyta; class Magnoliopsida; order Lamiales; family Orobanchaceae; genus Striga; species Striga hermonthica. The sequence continues at coordinate 15,826,893 of CACSLK010020742.1, read as the reverse complement.
ACCAACAGTAGTTGAGCTCCAGGCACAATAGAGGACTCATATGGTTTTGCACAGTTGAATGACTTTCATCAGAGTAGCCTTGAATTACAAATGACTGAAGCACATATCGATGTGGAAGCTGCAAAGCAGATGGAAGGGGTTGACTTATCTATGCAGCTGATTGATCTTATTTTATTGTCCCAGCCTTCTTCTTCATGCAAGAAAACTTAGAAGAGGACCCCAACAGCAGTAGGAAGGCTCATCAGAAACAACAAACATCAATCTCTGGAATAATCCACTCTTTTCAAAAGAAATAGAGTGGATCATGAGGATCCAATTGAAGAAGAGGAAGCTACCTTAATTCCCAAAGGGAGAGGTAAAAAATCTATGCTGTGCTCAGACATGGTAGAGAGGACCAACCCTAATGGGTCCTCAAAGCCCAAATGAATGCTCTGGAGTGGAAATATAGAGGTCTGGGTGGGCCCTCTACAGTTCCCTAGTTAAAGGATGCCATCAGGTGCCACCACCCCCATTTCATTTTCCTGTCAGAAGTTTAAAAAAAAAAAATTCTCTTTCTATTTGTAAAAATTCTGGTTTTGGTTCTAGGAATCTGATTGTTGACCCTAGAGGTTCTAGTGGGGGTCTTTTACTCATGTGAGATGATAAGATTCAGATTCTTGATATATACAGTTCTTCTTTTTTTATTGCTGCTAAATTCTCTCTTTCTCCTGGAGACCCTATTTGTTGGGTTGTTTTTGTCTGTCTAAGTGTTAACAAGTCAGAAAGGGAAGTTCAATGGGAAATCCTCCTCAATGAAAATCAACAATGGGGTCAGAATTGGTGCATCGCAGATTACTAGAATGACTTGTTGTCATCCTCAGAGAAAAAAGGTGGTAAACTAAGAACAGATAGCAGTTTGCCAGGTTTTAAGACATTTGTTGCTGATATGAGTATGTAGGAAGTCACTCTGAAAGGACAACAGTTTACATGGGGAAACAATATAGAAGGTGAAGGCTATGTTGAGGAGAAGCTGGGCAGAATGTTTGCATCCCTAGGCTGGTTCTCTGAATTCCCTAATACCTCAACTACTAGCATGTTCAAAAGCTCCTCAGATCACTTTATGATCCACATTCAGTCTAATTCTTGTCAGCAAACTACGGGCCAAAGATTTCAATTTGACAAGAGATGGCTTAAGCATGAAGGCATTCAGGAGTTTGTGAAAGAAACATGGGTGTTTGAATAGATTGGCACTCTTATGTTCTCAGTTAAGGAGAAGATTAAGAAGGATAGGGTTGCTCTTCTCATCTAGAGCAAGCATTTCAGAGCCAACAACGAAGACAACATTGCTAAACTCTCTTTAAGTCTGGAAGAGATGAGGAATGCAGGGGGTGATAGAAATTGGAATAAATAGGACAAACTTAAGAAGGAACTGGATGAAGCTCATTGCTCTGAGGAACAGATATGGAAGCAAAAAGCCAGAGCCCTTTGGCTAAAAGAGTGGGATAAAAATTCGAAGTTCTTCAATGCATATACTCTTCAGAAAAATAAGACTAATGCTATTGAGAGATTGATGAATGAATAGAATGTTCTTTGTGAAAATCAGAGGGAGATTGAGAGAATCATATGTGACTACTATAAGAGCCTATACACTTCTCAGGGCTCTTCTCATGGTCATACAATGCTGTCCCTGATTCAAAATAGTATTTCTTCAGCTATGAATGATGATCTTTTGTCCCTGTGCATGAAGCTGATATCAAATGAGCTCTTTTCAGTTTGCACCCTAATAAATCTCCTGGGGAGGATGGCATGTCAGCCTTGTTCTACCAACACTTTTGGTCAATTGTCAAGACTGGTATATGCTCAGCTGTTAAAAGCTTCTTCAGCCCTAGTCAAATGCTCAGGTATTGAAAACATACCCTTATTACCCTAGTCCCAAAATGTCAAGATCCCACTTCTATTAACCAATTTAGACCAATCAATATGTGTGCTATCTTCTACAAAGTCATTTCAAAAATTCTGGCTCAGTGACTAAGGAATTGTCTACCAAATTGCATTTTTGAAACACAAGCAGTTTTTTTTCATGGTAGACAATTGTTGGACAATGTTGTCATTGCCCATGAAGCTTTTCACTTTCTTAATAGACACAAGAGTGGTAGTAATGTTTTATGGCTCTGAAGTTAAACATGTCAAAGGCTTTTGACATGATTGAGTGGAAAAGCATTCAATTAACTATGCTGAGGATGGGATTTAATGCTATTTTTGTTAAATGGATCATGTCTTGCATCACTGCACCCTCATTTTCTTTCAACATCAAAGGACAACCTAAAGGTTTCATCACTGCTTCAAGGGGAATTAAACAGGGGGATCCCCTATCCCCCTATCTATTCATCATCATCACTGAGCTTCTCTCTGCAAGAATTATCTCAGAGGCTTCTAGAGGAGGATTCAAAGGACTAAAAATTGCTAGAGGAGGTCCAGAGCTTACTCATCTCCTATTTGCAGATGACCTTCTCATATTCTGCAAAGCTGAGGAGGTTTCCCAGGCCCAAAAATTGCTTCTCTTCCTAAAAGACTACTACCAGTTCACAGGCCAGCAGGTAAATCTTGCAAAGTCTGCTATCTTCTTCAGCAAGAACACTCCTCTAGATTTGCAGGAAATTTTTTGTCAAACTTTGAATTGGATTAAGCTTCATTTCTCTTCTAGATACCTGGGTCTTCCCTTGGGTATAGAAAAGTCAAAGAAAGAAGCTTTTAATTATGTTATTGAAGTGGTAAAAGGCAGGATTTGTAGTTGGAAGAAAAAATGGCTAACTCCAGTTGAAAAGGAAGTTTTGATGAGAGCAGTTATCAATGCTCTTCCTTTTTTTTTTCAGTGTCATGCTTTATACTTCATCTGAACCTATGCAAAGAAATTGCTAGTATCTCAGCTGGTTTTTGGTGGAGCAAATGAGAGGATCAAAAGAGAGGTCTGCACTTGAAGGCTTGGGATTACCTTACTCTCCCCAAGAATCTTGGTGGTTTGGGATTACATGATATTCACTGTTTCAATGAAGCTATTATTGCTAAACAGCTATAGAGGATACTAAACCATCCTGATCTTCTGGTTAGTAGAATTTTAAAAGCTAGATAATATCCCGACTCTTCTCTTTTTGCTGCTCAGAGGAAGACAAATGCTTATTGGCTTTGGAACAGTTGGGTCAAGGTTAAGGAGAACTGTGGCAAATGGTTTTTCTCTGAAGTTAGAAATGGTAAAAATACCAGGGTTATTGATGACTTTTGGGTGCCTGGGCTTAATGGTAAAAAACAATGCTTTAAACCTGGGGCTGATTCAAATCTGACTTGGGTTAATGATCTTCTTTCAACTGATGGCAATACTTGGGATGAGCAGAAGATTAGACAAAACTTTGCAGAGGAGGATTGCTCAAACATCTTGAACATCACTTCTCTATCTCCTGATTTAGAGGACCACTGGATTTGGAAAGAAAATAGGAAGGGTAAGTTCACAGTCTCAAATGCCTATTCATCTATCATTCAACAAAAGTTTCTGAAGATGGACAGAGCCCAAAGCAGCACTGCCTACATAAGAGACCAGAAGGTGAGAACAAGACTCTGGAAACTTCAAGTCAAAGGCAAAATCAAGCATTTCATATGGAAATGTGTATTAGGTACTTTACCAATTGCTGCTAATTTGATTAGGAGAGGTGTTGAGGTTGATCATATTTGTAGAGTCTGTGTTTAGCTGAAGAAATAGCAGAACATGTTTTTTTCTTTTGCTCCAAAGCTCAACATGTGTGGAAACTTGCCCCGGTTCAATGGGATGGTCCTAAAGGACTTGATACTCTGAAAGATTTGTGGTGGCACATCTCAAGCCTTAATAGCAAGGACATTTCTGAAATCTGAATACATCTCACTACATATATATTATGGTGGCTCTGGAAATCCCAGAACTTGTGGGTGTTTGAAAGCACATCTAGGCCGGCACCTCTCATAGTTGAAGTTGCAGTCAAAGAGTGGATTGAGTATGAGGAGGTCAGTCGGTCTACTGCATTGGGATGGAAAACCAAAAGAAGTTGATGGTCTAGGTTCTTTTCTAAGCAGTGGAAGTCTCTTTCTTCTGGTTTTTTTTTCTTAGTTCTATCATATTGTTGCTGCTTTTGATTATGTAAGACTTAAGGTTTCGGTTGGGTATTAACTGCTCAGGCCTTATGGTAGTTTAGTTTATCTCTGGTTTTCTTCTAGACCATAGGCGGCTCCAGGGGTAGGCAACCTAGGCATGGCCTAGGGCCTCCATTTTATTTGGGGCCTCATTTTTTTTTAATATTATGCATTTGTGTTGGATTTTGTTTATCTATACAAATGAGGCCTCATTATTATTTTAATATTATGTATTTGTGTTGGATTTTGTCTATTTACATAATATTTGTATAAATAAAGGGCTTAATGGCTAAATATGGACTTGAGTCATTACACAAGCCATTACACAAATTAAGTGGCTAATGGCAAAATATGTAATTTGTGTGGGAAATTGAGGCCCTAAATATTTCATTTGTTTTTGTATGATGTTCGGTCATAAGTCATAACAAGTTGTGTGAGAATAAATATTCTTTGTAGTGACATGGTTTTTATTTTCTTCTCTTTATTGTCCTCGTGATTGGTTGAATGTAAATTATTAAAGATCTCTGTAGCCGGAGGTAATTTATCAATTCCAAGTTCAAGAAAAATAAGAAAAATCTTTTTTTTTTCAATTATTTATTTATTTAATAATATCGTTTAAATTTATTCCATGTGCAAATAGCCCTAATTACTATGCAAGTTCAAATCGGAAAAATTCGAAAAAAAAAAAAAAAAAACTTGTCTGGGGCCTCCGAATTTCTTGAGACGACCCTGTTCTAGACCACCTGCGAGTGGATCTCCCTTATTTTTCGGCATGATTTTATTCGGGTTGTATTCAAACGTTGGTGTTTGTTTTTTAATATGAGTATTTCTATCGTTCCGACAAAAAAAGGAGGATTTCTGAGAATGTGTGCTGCCATGCATGCTTGATAGTCGTCAATCGAACAACTATTTTTGGCCCTCAAGAATTCAAGAGAATCAACGCCGTAGAACTCCATCTCCATGCATATGTGCACTCCACAGTCCTTGACGTTGGTCTGCTGCCTGAGGTATCCACACACAAAATCCTTTTGACGAATGTCCAATCCAACTTTGTTATTCAGATAAGCTCCCATGCACTTGGTCTAGACATTAAAAAAAAAACCAACAAACTACATTTATTCGAAATAAAATAACCACTACAAAACAAAGTTTTATATGTCATAATAACACTTACCAAGCTCTTCCAATCCCTCGTTACACCGGAGTATCCATCGAGTTATAGTACACAAACTTCTTTTCTTGAACGTTAAGGACAAGTAAGAAGAAGTGATATTTCTGCACCACGGGAAATAAAACGTATTTCGCACCATTCAAGGACCTCAGCAGATCATCAAGCACGACAACAGTACTTCTACTAAAACTATAAGTACACGCCTCATAATTCTCCTTCCGAGGAGGTTTTTTATAAATTCTTTGGGTAGCACTCTCCAAATCACTCTACAAATTCAATAGTTTTTTTTAGCAAACTAACAATCAATAAGTTATTAGTCCCCAAAAAGCTTCTCTGTAACTGTATTGATTCAGTGAAAAATCATCACCGTCGTCACTCTTGTTACCCTCCTATGGTACAAAATAATTAGTTAGTTCTATGAAAACAAAACGAATAATCACATAAATTACAAAAATAAAACTGCTAGTTTGATCACCTCATCATCAATCGAGGTCACCAACTGTGATTTTTTTTTTCTTTCTTCTGCCTCTTCGGACCGAATGACGGAGGGGTCATAAAATCCACCAGCTTCATCTTCTTCTTCCTGCCTACCCTCTCCCAGACCCTCCTCCACCCTCGAACAAGTCGATTCCTCCCTCAAACTAGCCTCCTCGACTACAAGGTGTACAAGTCGGTCCAAATCTTCAAACTCATTCACAACTTCATGCTCATTCACAACAGGTTCATTTTCAACAACCACCAGAGCCCATAGTTCCTCCTTAGTTTCCTCCTCTTTCTCATCGACCTCTTTTTCCTCGACCTCTTCTTCCTCCTCTTTTTCCTCCTCCTCTTCTTTCTCCTGTTTTTCCTCCTCCTTCATCTATTTTTCCTCAGCAAAACCAACGCCATCACCACCATCAGCCTCTTCTTCCTCACTTTTTTCCTCTCTATCTTTTTCTTCGTTCTTTCTTTCTCTTCACTGAGACTCCAATAGTTGAATTCTTTTTTAAGTTCATCGTTTTCATGACAAACGATGGCAAACAGTTGGTTCTAAAACATTCTCTGTACATGAAAGAAAAAAAAATTAAAGGAAAATAATTAAAGATACTTGTACCTATGAAAATATACTAATGCTAAAACACAAATTCTCGACAAAAATTAAAGAAAAACCTGGGTTCCATAAACGTACGCTCCTCTAAAATAGGAGATACCGAATACACCTGCAAAGAAAATCATTATGATTTAAGTACAATATCGATTAACCAAAAAGATAAAAAGAAGAAGTAGAAAACAAATAATACTATAAAATTATATAAATTACCTTATGCCTCATTATTTTTTTAAGGGATTGTAAAGGCCCTTCAAATATGGACGACGTTGTGCTCCCCGTCCATCGAAATAGACGGGGAATCGCCTCGAGTGTGGAACGTTTGCCCAGAGAAAGCACACGCTTGTACAACCAAGCCTACACACATGTGCATGGTTCTAAAATTACACAATCTCACAAATTAATATTATTGTACTAAGACATTGAAACACATATATACATACCATCAGCCCAACGACACATCCATCAAAGTAAGCTCGGTCTCTAGATTCACCATGTAGAACAAGCTCTACAAGCAAGAATTTATGAGTAGCATCTCCCCATGCGTACTCACAAATTTGACTCACATCCTCCATGTAAAGGTAAACAAACCTGAGGATGGAATAACTCACACAAGAAAACATAATGCAACTAAAAACAAGCAAACTATACATCTAACGAAGTCTTCTACATGACCTTCATCAACAGTAAACTTTTCTAACAAATCTACGACATGCTTTGTTTTCAACAGTTTTTTGCCTACTCGACCCCAGCCGTCGAATAAGGCTTTCGACTCTAAAGAAAGGTCTAAGTCTACGTTTAGACCCCCCATGTCGTAGCCCTATAGTTATACAAAACTCGGTGGGGTCGAAATTAAGAAACAAATTATCACCAAGAACAAACTCATTCAAGTCTAACATGTATGTGCTAACTAGAGCCTCAACTCTACCATGTGAGACTGCTAAATCGGGCATATTCACACGAAAAAAAGGACTCTTTTCAAGAGCCTATTGTGCTTGTCCGATAGCACACCAACCGTTCTGTCCATCACATCTTTGAAGTATGATGGGGCACACCTACATCTTAATTCTGTGCCATATCACAAACAAATAAAACAAAGAGAATTTTCAAACATAAGAAACAAAAAAATTCACATATTCTTCACCATATACAAATATAAGTATTGTTTTAAATTCAAAATGACAAAACAATCAGATTATCTAATGTTATTTCGTATCAATCTTAGTTAAATATTTGGTGCTTTGCATAGCTAAGATGGTGAAGAAAGGAACCCTATGATAAATTTCAGAATATTAATATACTTTTATACCCCCTTCCTATATAAGTTCTATTTATGTAACCATATCAAATGTCTTTAGACAATTGATATTGCATTCAGTAAAATTGTGAGGAAAAAAGATGTTATATGTACAAGTTTCAGAACATTCAATACAATATAGATTCTTTCTTTATATGAAAATGCTAAAAGAATATAATGTTCTAAGAGATTCATTTACAGAAATTCAATTACAGCCTTATATTATTCGAATTTAAGCGATAAAATTATGAAATTCACAGAAATTCAATTACAGAAAAGCCCTAATTACTGAGAAATTCATAGAAATTCAATTACACAGAAAGACCTTGATTTCGAATTCAAAAAAAACCCTAATTTTTTAATTCAAGCCCTAAATTAAAAAAAAAACCCTAAATTAGGAACAAAGCCCAAAAATCAGAAATTCTCCTTGCGCTTGTTAATGCCTTCGTGGGTGTCGAGGAAGAGAAATTCGTTTTGGAGCTAGCCATTGCTTCACAGAGAGACGAATGCCGAGAGATGGAGAGAGAGAGAGAGAAACAAAGATGGCGATGGTGATGAACGATGAACGATGAGACCGAGAAGAGAGAGAGGGCAGAGATGACGATGGCGACGAACAAAGAAATCGATCTTTTAAGAGAGAGAGAGCAGATATGGCGAGGGAGAGAAAGGGAGAGAGAACAGTTATGGAGAGAGAGAGAGAGAGAGAGAGAGAGAGAGAGAGAGAGAGAGAGAGAGCATAAAACAAATAAAGAATTTTTTTTTTTTTCAGATATTGTGCAAAATAAATGAATAATAATAATATTACTACATATATGGAGAGTGAAGTGGAAAGAGAAAATTAGTGAAAGGGAGCGCAATTTCCTGTCTTCCATAACCACCACAATATATAAGTTGAAAGGTGGATTATGTCTGATATGTAGCCTACCTCAATAATGTGGCAGCTGTCAGACCACAAGTGCTTAAAGAAAATGATGAGAACTGCAAACAATTCCAATCAATCTCAGCTAATTTCCACAACTAAGCTACCCTTGGGCACTCAAATAAATTGTGTTCAAAGTCTTTCTCCATCTCTCCACACAATCAATAGATAGGGTCCACAAACAACAATATTTTCACTACCTGATGAGATGTACTCAAAAAATTGTGCCATCAACTCCACATGATTTATTTCACCTTTAAAGACCAGGTCCTCTGCCATATATTTGCCACTATATTAGATTTCGAGCTAGATTCAACATTTAGAAGATTCTTGTTCTTGCATATGATAATAACATTATAAGTTGATTTAACAGAAAAAGGCTACTTTTGTGATAATGACACATCCATTTATCTTTTTGTCCTTTTCTATTCAGAGGTAGATTAAGTAAAAAATCAACTTCTATAGTATTGAAGGTTTGGAAAATAAGATATTTGTCCCAGCTATCCCCACTAGTGTTCACGAGATCACTAACCTTGTTGAGCATGCTCTTATCCCCTTCAACGGTAGCAGACGATCTAAAATATGGTGCATTTGGAATTCAAGGAGTAGACCCAATAGAAATGTTCTTTCCATTTCCAGTCTGGAACTTGGTTTTCCTCTTCATGTGTATTCTAACTTTGAGCCAAGATTTCTCGAGACGTGTTTTTGCCGAACTTGATTTGCACAAAGAAAAATTCATTGTAAGTCCTTGTTGATGTTTATTGCTTTTATGTTTAGTATATTTGTGTTGCATGTATACTATATACGTGGTCAGATAAACCACATTTATTGCTTTTATGTTTGGCACAATATAATGGTTTATATAACCTGAAGAGATGTTCATTTTATAGTTGTTAAACCACATATTTGTGTTATATACAGTGGGTGAGAACATTGAGATAAACAGTGTGTTTATATAATCTGGAAACACGTTTTTTTTTTTTTTTTTTTTTTTTTTTTTTTTTTTTTTTTTTTTTTTTTTTTT